>JAHWFO010095074.1:64339-75404 GCA_023313115.1 Rhysida immarginata
TCTCTCTCTCTCTCTCTCTCTCTCTCTCTCTCTCTCTCTCTCTCTCTGTCATTCGAAGTTCCCAACGATACCTATTGGCGACCCACCCAAAAAGTACAAAAGAAATGCCCGAAGAATGGAAAATGTTACACCTGTGCTCGTACGCTCAAATCTTGGTCAAATGATTAGACTTTGATGCATTCGGAGACGATGTATCCATGACAGACCATTTGCACAAGGTGCTATCAAAAAGTTTCTGAACTAACGCTACAAAATGGTGCGTATTTACTTGAAATTTAGGGCCACCATCCATTTGAAAACAGTCTCGTTGAGAATAAAGTGAAAGGTTGGAAATTGAAGCACTGGAAAATTGCAGCTAAGCTGTCTCCAAGTGTCCTAAGGTGTCAAAGTGGAAGCCCAATGATAGGGAAGGTACCTGGCTCGCAGGTCGTGAAATCCTCCTTTCTAAACCATCAGTAAGCTAAAACTTTGCTGATATGGCTCAATTGGTAGAGGCGAGAATCTAGACACACCAGATCTCTGGTTCGAATCCAGTTGCAGAATTTTTCCTTTGATTTTTCAACTTAATTAAACCTTCTTGAGAGTTAATGCAAAGTTCTCAACGGTTTTAGCATTGCTGGAACGCCTCTTCTAAAAATCCTCCTATTTCAGGCTCTCCAGCACAGTCGTCGTTTCCTCTTGAGTCTCCTCTGTCGTGGCAAATCTGCAACCTTACATTTTCGTTTTCTTCCACGGAAGAAGAAAGTCGTAGATGGCGAAATCAGGAGAGTAGGTAAGATGGGGAATGGTACTAGCGGTTGGCCACTTAGTTCAAGTTTGTTTTCATTTTCAGCACCGAGACAGAGTTTCAGCTTGTCGCTACAAAGTTTTACTATTCTCCGCGCGAAAACTCTATCGGAGACGCGTCAGGATAAGAGGCAGGTCACTCTAAAAATCCTTATATTCTTCAAGACTTGTCTTATGTCTTTTGCGATGTTTAGTATGGGGTTGACCACTCTTTACTTGGACAAGGTAATAGCTTCCCGTACCGCGATCTCAGGGTTTGGACAAAATCAATAGAACTCGTAATTTCCCGGTTGCTATGAATCGTTAACATGGTTAACAATCGGACAAAGTACCAGAAGCTGTGGACTATGTTTAACCAGACGACAAGGGAAATATTCCGCTCCATTTCCATATCTTTATTATCAGAGTATTTCTTTTCTGCATCACGCTCATGAAAGAGGCATTACTCCCCGAAATGTACATATGAGGGTGGTTTGAGGAGTAACTTGTTTCGCGAGCCAAAAGATGGAGCCACCAATTCGTTCATATATAAGCATTTAGTGCCTTCTCTATGATTAATGACCCATTGCAATATCCTCTCTTGTTTTTATTCAGTAAGTGCCCAACAGCTGGCGCTAGTATCGCAAAGTCTACATTAGCAGTATTGCCAATTTAGTGGATTTAGCGGATTTTACACCAAAATTATGCAAAAATCCGCCAAAAAATCTGCTAAAAATTACAATTGAATTTAGCGGATTTTAGCTCTGTTTTAGCGGAGAAAATTGTTTGAGTTGGCAACATTGTACATTAGACACGTTACATTAAACGTGTCTATTCTAGCCATTCCTATCTATTGATTCTGGTTTGGAGAAATATCTCTCGAGGGTCTGCGGTGTATATGCCCTTTATCATTTCGTATACACCTCGATTTAACTGCGTCAAACGGAAACGCTACACCACAATGCCAGTGAACGAATACCAGAAAACTTTTGCTGTCTGTGATGTGTCGAGTTATTGGTGCATGGAACATGTGCTTATAGTCCAGCTTCGAGAAACCTATCCTCAGTAATCGGAGGCGTTATTCAATTTGAACAGTTGTTATACAGCCGTTCACCATAATTTTATCTTCTGTAATCTCTCTACAAAGACCTGGTCTACTTGCAACACTGCTCTACTGATTCTATCTCTTCACCATTTTCTTCATAATCAACAACCATGTTCCCATGTTTCTTACTGGCAATTCAAACGACTGTATTATTTTTTTGACAGTTAACTTTCCATGAAATACAAGGCGTCCCAAAAGCCTGGAATCATAGCTTTTATACAGGTCAATCGAGAAGTCGCGCAGATCACAGTAAGCAAATGAACTTTTCTGGTTTAAATGCACATGTCTTTACAAAGGAGGTTCAAAATGCCTTTCTTATTAAGAAATGCATACGCGAGCTCTTTACCACATTTGAGGCCATCATTAAATTGATGTTAGTAGTCGCCGTCGTATGCATTAGTAGTTCCTCTTCAGGT
Organism: Rhysida immarginata; assembly: GCA_023313115.1. Taxonomy (NCBI): domain Eukaryota; kingdom Metazoa; phylum Arthropoda; class Chilopoda; order Scolopendromorpha; family Scolopendridae; genus Rhysida; species Rhysida immarginata. Next base: position 66,626 of record JAHWFO010095074.1, read on the forward strand.
CATTCGGTGTTTTATAGACTTTTTCTTTAAGATACCTCCAGAGTAAAAAAATGTGCGGTTGACAAATCTCGCGATCTTTGGGGAGCATAATCATTCCGATGTAATATGATCAACTTAGAAATAGGGTAACCCAATTTGGTACGCTATCGTCAAGGTGTCCATTAGTGTAACCTACTAAACAATGGATTGAAACGGAAACGTCGAAAATCATTGAAGTTGACCTGACATTTGAATCGGAATGCTATGCGTGACCTGAATGAGGCGCGTAGATGTTAATTAGAACAGAAAGAAAAGGTTTCACCCAATAATGGTAGCGTTATCGTGGAGCTATGAAATGCGACGATTCCCTCGCGGCATCGATAATTTGCTCCAGTGTCATTTCAACTGCGGATTTTTGAAATCGATTAAAATGGGAGATCATCCCGTAGGAAATTTGGTCGAATGGGAATTTGATGAAGGTAGGGTTGTTCCATACAAAAGATGTATTTGGTCAATTACGCCTGTTTCGTAGAAAGCGCCAATTTGGAGAATGACGAAGGCGCCATCCTTTGCAAAGCCGATTAGTTTGGCTCGAAAGACTTCAAACCGTTGGCTCGTGGAACTTTCAAAATAAAAAGAAAACAGGGGAAAAATCGAAGAAGATGGCGATGATCAATCATTGAGAACTGACGTCATCCGTGGGCGTCGTCCGACTGACTTACCACGTTGCCTGTCAATCTCTATTTTTTTTGTGCTTTTCCCGCCGTCGAAGGTAATGGAAATTGCAACGACGATTCGAAGAACTGCTTGCCTTATGCTCTTTGAGGAAATAATGTTTTCATGCGCGAAATTAAAATAAACTTACGTCTCGTGACATCAGACATACATGGGTTGAACAACATAATGGAAACGCTGTCATCTCCGCCGATTAACTCATACAAATGGTTTAACCAACTACTTTGCATAATAATCATCTTTTGGTTTCCCTGTATTTAGTGTGGGCTTTATATTAGTACACTTGTACCTCTGTATGCCTAAAGGTATCCTGATGTTTAGTTGAGTGGTCATCATATCAGATCTGATAGACTTTCAACGAGGCAAATTGTTAGAACGTCCTTTACAAAAGTCCCAGGAGTAGGAAGAAACAGAAAGTGACTGACAGAGACCGGAAGGCATTGAAGAGGATTGTCAGCACCAACAAGAAGGCTGCACCAATTAATCTGCAGAGCTTCATAGAAACTATGTGGAGGGAACTTGACAAACAAAATCTCATGGACGATCTGCTATTGCCAAACCACATGTTAACAATCAATATCATTGCTAAACGGAGACAGCAGTGTTGTCATGAGCATAAAGCCTGGTTTGCCGAACATTGGAAACATGTTCTGTGGTCAGATGAATCACATTCACGTTATTTTCCATATGTCTAAAACAGTGGGGGAACAGTTTTGAGGGAACTTGAGTTGTGTCTGCATGAAAAATGTTTGAACAATCCAGGAGTTATATACATCTATTCCAAGACGGTTCAGGCTGTTTTGCAAGCAAAAAGCGGGCCTTCATCATACTGATTCTAGGCTTTCCCGTTATTTTGGCGCGAAAACGTTTTTCTTGAAAGAAGCGTTTGACAAACGTGACCAAAGGGTTTTATAATCGAAACCATTAATTGTGAAGATCCTTGTGACGACAAACTCGCGTGATTGTAACGAATTTTTTGTCTCGTTTTCGGTTTCACCAGCATCGCATTTTAATGAATACGTCAGGCCCCAGGACTCCGTAATTAGTTTTGATTCTTACGAAACGCGATCTCCATTTTTTACCCTCCTCATCAATTTCATCTTCCTCATCACGAAATTGCTCCGTGAAGTATTGCAGAGTACATCGATGTTAATTGCAGGATACCATTTCCCTCCCAATCTATCGTCTCGTGTGTCGACAGAGAAACACGCACGCCGTCGGATAAAATGCGCGGGATTAGAAAGAAATGCTGCTGCATCCGTGTAAACAGAAGAGAATGGCACGCAGCCATCGACTGCGTTCTCATTTCACGCGCCGCAGCCCTGTACCGTTCTAATGAGATCACACGGTCCAGCGTCTGTTGAAAAAAAGCGCGGGACAGCGAATCACTTCTTCCCGTGATTTATGCTTTTGGCGAAGAGAACCTTTTAAGCAGTCGTTGCAGGTGAGACAGAATGGGTTCGCGAGGCGGAACTAAGCCTCGCCCTTGTGGAAGTTAATTGAAAAATGAAATTTTTTAAAAAATAATGGAAATGAGGGGGCTTGTAATGAAGAAATCCTGAAATGACATGGGATCTTAGGATTATGCAGTGATGGACCACGGTCTTTCCAGGAGATTTAAAGCTTGACCGTCGAGATATTACCATGCATCGTGTTTTCAAAACATTTTAATCAATTCGAACTTTTACCCAGCCGATTCTAATCCGAGTTCTTTTCATTAAGTATAACTTAATGAACTGACATATCCCTGTAAGTTTTAAATTGAAACTGTGGATAAACGACTAAGTCAACAACTGTTAATGATATTACAGTCCACAGGAAGATCCGTCATGACATTTATGTATCTTGGATTCGCGCCAACTGCCTTCATTCAGATAATGGTTGCGAGCGCACGTGGCAATGACACCATTCGAGTCCAGACTTCTATTCCAGAATGCCTAACAAAGTTTTAGTTTTTTACCTGATATGGTTTTCTCGCTGAACTGCTATGCACCAAAAATATGGAACCAAGGGACTTTTAAAGACCATGTTCGAAATGCCCCCTGTTCTTCACAAGATTCAGATCCAATCGATACTGCTAGTCCCTGGACACTCGGCTGAGGGTGATAGGATCAATCTGCTGAAGCAAACCGACAGAACGCATTTCTCCTTTGGCTTTGGTTCCCTCTTTTGGGGGTCATTTCGTAGACGTGTCTATAAAAGCCCCTATGATTCCAGATTTTTGGGACATCCAATGACTTGAGTCGCCTCCAGTCGGGGAACTTAAGGATGAAGGTAAAATGTAGAATCGTAGAATTGTACTATTGAGACTGCGCACAATGAAGTGCTTTAGTCAACGATTAGCGCTCCTCAGTTACGTTACCAATTTAGCGTGTACTTGAGTTATTATTTTGAGAAGCAGAAGAAACGTGTTAATTTAGAAGAATAAAATACTTTACAATTAATTTATACTCTTTCTTGAGGGATACTTTAGCAATTTGTCCATAAAGGTCGGTAAATGGTATGAGTAAAAAAGGACACGATTCTTCAAAATTCTAGCTGGAAGCTGGAGTGACTTTCTCGACAAATTGTCGCGCTGGGAATTGGGAGGAGATGACTTTCTTCTTTTCTTTCAGCCTACACGAGAGAACTACCTGATGAAGGAACCGACATAAAACGTGACATCATTTGGCCTGCATCATCATCACCAGGACACAATGCTAAAAACACGGTTTCTCATCAGCGGCGGGTCAGGGAAAAACACAACCGACTTTGAAAATTTTCTCGGCGCAGCCAGTTGCAATCGATTTCATGGATTGTAGATTTGAGAGCTGTCTGTTTCGCCATTTCTTTGAAAGCGCTGAGAAAGATTTCAGGAATGGCATAATTTCCATGAATTTTTTCACTGACATGCCAAATGACGTCAAGTTTTACGTTAGTTCTCTCGTGCAGAGAGAATACAAAAAGGTCAGTTCCTCCCAAATCTCGGCGCGACGGTTAGAACAGAAAGTCATCCTTGGTCTGGTTGTAAAGTCTTTCCCATTCAATCTCACATATTCTTTAGCCAGAAGAACAAAGTAGGCCAGTTTAAGGTTCGTAGTTTGCTGTGCTTGGTCTTGCGTCGTCATCTTGGAAAACGCTAGACGTGTCTATCACTCATTTGCGCTACAACAAACTTTGAAAAGTCTGACTATACGATTCTTCTAAGTCCCTGTGCCAATGATGAGGCCTATCTCAAGAAGATGAAGGCCTTTCTCGAACGCGTGTTTTGTGCATGTGATATTGTAACATTAAAGTAACCAGCATTAACGTTGTTAAACACACAATTGACGCTATGACACCTTAAGCATGTTACCTATGACCTATTGGGTAGTTCAAAAAGCCATAGTGTTTTTTCCCAGTGATTTTCAAGACCGTTTATTTTATTCAAAAAATATATATTAACCCATGATATAGTGTTCTTTTAGTTCGATTATTATTCTACAATCTTTCGGTAAGTTTCATGATCCCATTCGCGAAAACCTTTTCTGTATTAGGACTGAACGACGTGTCTTTCGATAGCATCATCTTACGCGGACGTTTTTCTGCTCATGGAGTTTTACAAGGGCCTAAACAAATGGAAATCTGATGGAGCAAGGTCTGTCAAATAGGGTGGGTGAGGTAAAACATACCAATCAAGCTCCAACAATGTTTCGCGAGTCATTCTACTTGTGTGTGGTCGCGCGTTGTCATGATGGAAGACCACTCCTTTCCGATTATTTTCCAATTCTGGCTGCTTTTCTGCTACTGCTTCGTTCTTGGTTCTTGAAAGTAGACGACCGAGTAGATTGTAAAATTCCTTGATAAGAGCTCGAGAAGCGCACATCTTTCCAGTAAGAGCTATAATCGCCAGAACGGAAACGAGCAAACCAATATTGACAATCGCGTTCTTTAAGGGCTTCGTCATCAAACACTTTAATGCCTTTCACAAGCCTGCACAGCATTCTTTCCTCTTCAAAGTAATCAAGTAAAACTTGGCGAAAATGCTCGTGTTGACTCTCCATAGAAATTGTTGATCAATCCGCACACCTTTTGCCTTGTTGGAAGCTACAAGTGTCAACTATCAAATACGCATGGGCGCACGAATCTATGGCTGCGTTCAGTACATTAAATTTATAACTACAATCCTCTATAAGAAAAAAAACGCAATGACCTTTTGAACAATCCAATAAATAAGCTTACTGGTATGCACGAATGAATCTCAATGCACGTGATATTTCAACGCTACTGATGCACTGTGGCTTCCAAGAGGGAGTACGGAATAAGTTGAGGCTGAATATTCTTGACTTTGCTTTTAATTCATTTCGCAAAACGAGTTTCGTGCTGAGGGTCAGAAATGGAAACGCTAGCGCCGAGAATGAACGTAGAGAGCGGGGAAATCGATGAACCCTCAAAATGAAGTTGGGAGGACGACTCAATCGACGAAACGAGCCGCGACATGTGTGGGTTTTAAAGGGAGCCACAAAAGCAGTGTTGGTGTTGTCATTTTAGCTCTATGCTCTCGGAGGTCACTTTATTGGTTTACGTTTATTAAAAATTTTAAACTAAATATTGACATAGGGACATATCTCTTACTTAATGGACGTGGATTCGAACGGTTCCCCGTTTTCTATTTTTAAAGAGAAAATGCGCAATCTCCAATTTTCCCCCGGAATTCATTAAAATATTTTTCTTTGGAGCGATAGAATTGCACAGGCTCAATTTAGCATTAAAAATAAGAGAACGTGTACAATGACGTTACTAAGACCATAATAATTTGGTAGAGGAAGTCATTATCTTCCTCCGCTTTCGTCAAATTTCGCTATTATTTCATGTTTTTCTCAAGATGACGGTCTTCTCATTTGTTGACATTTTTTGATTACCTCGCCTGCGGTAGAATTTGACAAATCTCGAGTGAGTAGCTCAGAAATTGGTTTAAGGTTACATAGATCATTAGAATAGAACGAGAATTAAGACCCGTTTTGGGATTTTATTTTTTTTTGTTCATGGAGAGAAAATTTAAATCATATACCTGTAGTCCAAAAAAATTTGACACTGAAAAATGGTGAAAAACTAAAAACACAAGTTATCAGATAAAAAATTTCGCAGCACTTCATTTACCGTAAGTATTCTTCGATCTGTATTCTGCGATCTCTTGTATAATGCGATCCCCATTTTTTGATTCGTCGCTAACTTACGAGAAATAAAATATGCAAGAGTATACAGAAAAATCTCTATTTTTTACGATTAGAAAAATGCGTAACCTGGATCCTTACAATTAAAAAAACTTCAAAATCCGATTCATTGTCGCCTGATTCTTCAAAAAGTTCCATAATACGGTATAGATGGTGGTCTATTTGAAAATAAAAAAAGGCTATTTAATTTTGAAGAAGACAAAAACGATATAATTACAGTAAATTACATATACTTTTATTGTAAGGTCATTTTCCGAATTTATTATAGTACATGGTATGTATTCATGCATTAAGTACAGTAATAAATATTCATCTCAACTTTATAAAACATTCTTTGACAATTTCAGGAGACAGAACGCAGTGCTGTTAAAAACTTTATTGGTCGAAAATTTATTTCACTTTTCACCTTGAATGTTATTGTTTTATTTAATGTAATGCCTTTATTGTTCAATTATTATCAATAAACGGCTGCAAGAGAAGTTATAATAAATGAAACGTGATCGCAGCAACTTTTTCGCGAATGGCATCGCCATCTTGTTTACGAGAATTTATTTTCGCATTAGCTTTTGGATACGAAAATTGAGTAAAAAGGGAATTAATGTATATAACAGTATATTAAATATATGCTAGTTTCGTTTGAAATTCGTCAGATCGAAGTTCGTTTCACCCTCCTCCCACCTCGTTAGCTTTTGGCGACGTAAAAATGGACGGGAAATTGAGGAAAAAAAGCGAATTAATGTACTTTATAGACTATATAATGCACTCTAATATACCATTATATTCAATATTATACGCTATTTTCGCTTGATGTTCGCCAGATCGAAGTTCGTTGCCCCCCCCCCCCCTCGTTGTAGCGCTAATTTTTCCCTCTTGTATAATGCAATCGTATCAATCTCACGAATTTAGGTGTATTTTAGGTCAAAATTTTTCGCCTTACAATAGAATACTTACGGTAATCATTGCATAAACGGAAAGTCATTGAAGCAGCTTCAATAACAACGCTTCTATGATAAGGATTCGTTTTTAAGGGCTACGAATTACATTAACTTTTCTTATGTGATTGAACATTTCAAATGATTAAGGCCTCAGTCTAAAATTCAGTTTTACAGTGACGAAAAACATTAGCTGCATTCAAAAATAAACCTAAACCCCGGTTTTAACGTTTTTAATTTTAAAAAATAAGACGTCATGTCCGCTCTAAAACCAAAAGCTGAAGCAAAACTATACTGGCTAAAATGAATGTTCGCCACTATAGCAAAACATAAACTGCGGAAATTCTCGGGTTTTTTTTTTCCATAGGCGTTTTTCATAAAACCATGGTTTATACATGCTCGCAGCAATCCTGCTTCGTTCTAAGATTCCAGTCGCGCTTTCGCGCACTTACAGTCGTCATTAGGTTAAGCGTTTAGTGTAGTGTTCTTTCTGTTCATTTAGTTCCAGATAAATAATATCTGACATTAAATTTTTTACATTTTTTCCCGAAAAATTGCCAGCCACTGAACGCAATGATAGATTTGTCAAACCGTTTGAAAACGGACAAAAGCGGTGCAGTATATCGAACTAGTAAACCAAACCCAAAACCCCATATTCCGAAATCGGGTTTTAATTATTCAGTGTAGCCAATGTACCTGCACTTCAGAAACGTTTTTTAAGGCAGTTGCTCGTTTTCAGTCGTTGTCGCTATCTCTCCGCGCGCAATCTGAGCAATCACCAATTCACATAGACTAGATCCATTGGCAAACAACCATGAAGCCACAAACTGCTCCACGCAAACAAAACTCCATTGAGATGCAGGAAAACTGAATTTTAAAAAATCTTTTAGAAAAATAAAACTCCACGAAATTGGAACTCCCCCCCCCCTCTCCATAGCGCCCCTTACACGACCAGAAGAATCCACAAAAAAGGTGGTATCACGGTATCTCTTACAGGGGCCGAATCTACAAAGGGCCACATAGACAGAACTTGGATTTCAGTACATGTAATAGGCTTAATGGATAACTTTTAAGGTAAAGACAACTTAAACGGCGAATATGTCCAACGATCTTTTCAAATATCATCAAAATAATTGGTCTTTCTACTGGTCAGTATAGTGAATCATTTGCTACCGGTTTCGGGTTTATTGCCCGCCTTTATCAGCAAATACAAGAAAAGGACAAGATGGTGGCATTTTGACAAATGTTTGAATTACAAAGAAATTAATCAATATTAAATAACAATTAAAGAGTGAAGACTAACGCAATGGTTTTGGAAATAATAAATATTTGAAATTAAATAAACAGGAAAATGGCCCAGGAAGAAAATTTTTTATATGTCATACTACTTTGATGATAAATAATTAAACGTAGAAAATAGTAAAGAAAATTATTGAAATTAAATTATACGATATAATGAAGTGGCCTTAATAATGTGTTGACATTTCGTTGGCTTGGTTGTTCATAATGAAGGCTTAGGAATTGGGATTCTTGGAGGATTTATAATATTTCAATGATGGTAATTCGTTTGTGGTTGTTGGAAAAGCGCAGGATTTCGAGGATATGTTCATTGAAATTTGTTGCTCTTCTTTTAAAAACATGTGACATGCTCTTTGAAACTGATTGTAAAACTGCGAGTAGACATGCCTAAGTAGATTTTTTTACATTGTTGCCAATAGAGTCGGCAAGACTCTAATTCAACGGATGCTATCCAATCATTAGATATGCTGATTGATCAGCTACTGTAATTATGTAAAATCCTTCGACGGTGCAATGAAAAGTTGATGACGTACATTCATTGTACACAAAATGTTTTGTTCGTATCTCAATTTTGTTATCCTCCACATCCTTTTTCGTCAGTTATTGTTGAATTTATTATAAATTTGTTGTTAAATTGAAATG
>JAHWFO010095074.1:75414-99264 GCA_023313115.1 Rhysida immarginata
TCGGATATGCAATGAATTGAATGCCGGAAAAGTTCGGTGAATGATTGGCCGGAAATCGGAAATCCTTTCAGTAAGCAAATGAAAAAGCCAGGAAATGATATTACTGATGAAACTTTATGGATGGATATGATTCATGCAAGAACGACAAAGAGGAGTCCTCTTAGCGGATCGTTTTAGAAGGAAAATGGCAATGCAGTTGCACAAGAGAGTCCACAGCAGAGAAGAATTCTTAGCCAGCTTTCAAGATGTAAAAACGCCATGGAATTTATTATCTAGATGTTTGTGGCAAGAGGTCATCAACAGATGAAGTAATCAAAATGATGCGAGTGAATTTTCCCAGTCTGGAAACTTTACTTTTGAACAAATACTTAAACTGGATAAAAAGTGATTTAAAGTCTACAAGCTTCTTTCGTCAAAAACTGGCAGCACCAGAAGAAACAGTCGCTACTGTTTTTTTTAAAGGAATAAAAAGAGATTTGTGGCTCTTTGTAAGGAAACAAATGAAAATTGTATGTACACCATCCGACGATTGGATAATAAGACAAAGCTTTTGCGACAAACCAAAATAGAGAAACGTTAATGTTTAAAATTACGGAAACATTTACGGAATATATAGAACTTCGATGCACGCAAGATCTTGGATCTCGGACTTATCTATTGCCACTTTTGGCGGAGAAATCCGATTTGTGGTGTAAAACACAAGAAAAAATATGTAGCAACGAGCCATTATTAAATTTAGTGTCAAATGCGGAAAAAGTGTCTCAGAAATGGTTAAAATGATTTAGCAAGTGCACGGAAACGAATCTTCATCTCTTGCGCAGATTTTCCATTGATTCAAACAAGCCAGGAAGACTTAAAACATGAGAAAAGGCCAGATCGCCCACTTTTAGTACAGAGAACTCATTAATTTGCAAACAAATGTTTGCGCTCGCTTCGTCCTATTTAACATGTCGGAGGAACAATGATACGATTGGGTCGATGCCAAAGACCAGATTGAGACATGATTGAGAAATCCAAATGTGCTGAAAGGATCCCATTTCCAGAATATCAAAGATTTTCAGAACTCTGAACCAGTTATCTGCATATCATACCAAATATTGTGAAATCAGAAACAAGAGATACCTACGACACGCATCTCAACATCTGCCGGTCGATGCCAGCGACTAAATGATGTGGCAAAGGAAACACGAACACGTGATCTTTGATGTAACCACATGAGAAAAACTCATAGGGTTAGGTCAGGTGATTGTGGAGGCCACGAAAGAAGAGGAGAGTCGCCTCGAGAAGCACAGCTATGTTTTCGTTAGACTGCCCCTCCAGCAGCTAAATCTACAATTTCGCCAGAGTGCCTATTACAAATGCGAAGTTTGAAGATTGTCATCATTTTCAAAGTTTCATTTCCTCTAGGTCTATCATGATTACTGTTCTATCGACTTCCGAAACCCTGGAAGGGCTTAGGAATCACCCTGCGTAATAAAATTATACAAAAACGCAATCGTTTTGTGACAGTAAAGGTTGTCCCATTATTTATTTGTCGGAATGTGTCTGTGTCTGTGTGACGTAACAATCCACCGAGGAAAGCTGCCTCGTGGCCTCCTAAGTCGATTAATTAATGAAAATTCGTTAATGCTGTTTAGAGCCAGATGCGAGAACAAAGGGCAAAAGTAGAGCCATGTGGGAGGTCACAATGAGCCTGTAGTAATGAAATACAGATGCCTTTTTAAATGTTTTGAACGTGGAAGGGACTTTAAAATATACCAGTGCTCTAAAGTTAGTGGGAGAATTGTAAAAATCAATTTTAATTATTTCTAAACTGATCATATTTTCAGCATTAAGAAGAAGAGCTCATTCATATGTACTAGGATGATGCCGGAGCTAATCTGGCCAAATGTTGGCATGGGGAGGAGTCTCGTTTGCATGCCCCTGTAAATTATTCATTTGTTTTATAATTAAAACTCTCCATTCGAATTCATGTTATCGTAAAGGGAATATTAATTTTACAAATGCCTTCCGTGCTCTTTAAGCGACCTGCGGTGTCGTCACTTCATCGCTTGTTGTCGGCGAACTTAAAAGACTTCTGAAGCCTAAGGAGCTTTCTGATTTCATTATGATCCAGACGATATCAGTCGCCCTCTTCCTGTTTTCATAACCGAGACTTTAACTTCAAAGATGATTCGACATTGCGAGATCGTGATCCTATGACATTCTAAGAGATAATTGACTCCAAGACATGTCACACAACCGGTTTCATCTTTGTAATGGCTTCAGACGAGAAACAGAACGTTCGGTAATTAAAGCATCCAAGATGACGTCGTATACAAATACGTAATCCATGATGGAACTTTCTTGACGGGAAAAAAATGGTGAAAGTCTTTCCGATGAAAAATTCATGGTTCAAATCTAGCGAGTCAATCTTTCAACTCCTCCCCCCCCCCCATCATGTTTTTAGAGGCCCCCACTCTCTGTGTCTCTTAGGGGGCCTTTATTGTAATTAATATTTAATGTGGTCGGAAATTAGAACTCATCCCATCTCAGAGCAAGGGAGCCGCCGACGGATCGATGACGGTGGGCTGGGAGCTCCGAGGAACCTTCCAATTGGATTTTCATTCCACTTTCCCGTCATTTGCACGTGTCGCCTGCTTCTGCAGAAGAGTTCCACCTTCTCCTTTCCCCATTTACACGCATAGACTATTGAACGGGTCTTGCTTTCTCCAGAAGGTGAATGGTGGTGCTTCTGCAACCGCTTCCGTCCTGTTACACTGTGGTAACAGGGGAAAAAAAAGTTAGTCCAGGAAATCTATTCGATTGTTTATGCCGAGGGTTTTGTTTTGGAAAGAAGGCGGAAAAGAGGCTCTCCTCCTTTTTAAAGAAATGGGGGCGCAGCGATGCCTTCCATTTTTCAGCCAATTTTCTCGCATTCGGCGCAGCGCCTCCAAAACGAATCTGGTCGTTTGCATGCCCCGTGCGCCTTTCTTCTTTCTCGCAGTTTGTCACTTTCACCTGCGGCGCGAGCTTATTTGTAAAAAGAAACGTTCAGCGCCGAACACTAAAGGCGAACGAAACCGACAGAATCTTGTGCTCAGGTATTGTGGTCTTGCTCGAATAAATTCATCAAATGAGAGCATCTGCTGCCTTTTTTTTTAACCATTGAGCGAGTTCTCTTCGCCGTGATTAGTCAGGAACGCGTAACATAATTTCGTTCTAATTTAAAAAGCGTTTGCTTGCTCTAAATGAATAAGCTGCTTCTGAAAATGAATGATGCTTGCGTTTGGCAAGTACACTGTGGCTTCAGGACTGTGGAAGATGTGTGGATCAAATCTTAACTGCGACTGCGGAGAATTGTCTGCGTGTGCAAAAAGAAATTGATTCAGCGCCTTTGTAGATCTGGAGAAAGCAAAAGATACGGCGAAAGAAGAGTGCGAATAGAAAGCGAATTTGGTCTCCGTGTTTGAGAAGAATATAGACCACACGAATTGTAGGATAGAAGTGAAAAGAGCGTTTCTGGGTCAACTGGACGAATATGTGTACATGTATATGGTTGCAAGTCGTAGGTGCTCTGGGGAAGCATTCAGTGCGGCAATGGCAATGTAAGAAAGCGTGTTCTCGCCAGCGTTAATTTTGACTGTTGTTGCAACAGAAGCGTAAGAAACTTCTGAGTGAAGTGGAGATAAAAGCGTAAGAGATGTCCAGGTCTGAGTGGTTCTTAATGATAATGTTAGAGAACTGGAGTAGATATATCTACTTTAAGTCTACTTTGAGGTGGGCAAGTAGAACGAATGAGCGATAAACGGCTGACTACACGATTGCGTATGGTGCATGCGCCAATAGGAAATGTGGGAGAGGGAGATCTAAGAAATAGCAGCTTTTCTTATACGAGGGTTATTCGTAAAGTAAGCTCCGTTTTGCAATAAAAACAAAACTACTATATATATTTTCAAAATTTTTTCTTTACCAGATTCTATGTACCTTTAACTATTTTTCCACATAGTTTCCAAGTTTATTTGTCAGTGCGGCAACCAGTTTATTTCCAAGTTTATTTGTCAGTCCACGCTTTCTTGTCATAGCGCTCAATGTACTTCTGCATGATCACTTCATAGAAGCTGCCGCCGGTGAAGAAAATCACGCAGTTTTCACATGTTCATCGTCGCTGAAATGCAGGCTGCCGATGAACTCCTTTAGATCCTGGAACAGGTGGTAGCCATTGGACGCGAGGTCCGGACTGTAAGGCGGTTGGTCAAGTTGTTCCCAAACAAAAGATCTGATTAGGAAGTCATCATGCGGAAATACATTGAGCGCTATGACAAGTGCTTAAATAAACGTGGAAACTATGTGGAAAAATAGTTAGAAGTACATAGAATCTGGTAGAGAAAAAAATTTGAAAATATATTTAGTAGTTTTGTTTTTATTGCAAGACGGACCTTACTTTACGAAAAACCCTCGAATTAAGTAGTTTGAATAAACGGACGAGTCTGTCTGTTATTTTGAGGTCAAACACAAGGGATCGAACATACCTAAAAGATAATGGGGTGCGGTGAAAGACTGAGGGATGCTGGCGGTGTCGTAATGAGAGCGATCAATTCTCTTAGAGAGATAGAGAGCTCAAAAATGCCTCAACAAACATGGTGGTCATTTCGAGCCTCAACTGTAACAATTCAGAATGTGCTGAAATCTTCAAAAATTATCAATTTAGAATTTTCTTTATTGGGAGACCATTAAAATTTAGACCCATGTTGATTTAGATTTTTTCCTCAAAATAATCCCCGGAACATATAGTCAAGCTATGAACATTCTTGTTATGCATGTGGCATCTTACATTTTTTGGTTTGATTTTTTGAGCGGCAAATTATAAATAGGCGTACACTATGTGATCAAAAATTTCCGGGCACCTATATTTTTGCAGTGCAACCATAATTTGACGAAATTAACTAATATGGTCCATGAAAACTTTCCACCAGATTCTGGTAGATATCTTCAGGAATGTTCTTCCATTCTTCCAGAAGAGCGTGGATGAGTTCAGGCACAGATATTGGGTGATGCGGCCTAGCCCATAGTCGTCGCTCCAATTCATTCCACAAGTATTCAGTGGGTCGCTCCAATTCATCCCGCAGATATTTAATGGGATTTATATGTAAGTTCTGCGTAGGTGAGTCCATTTCTTCCTTGACCTTTTGTTTTATCAAACTAATCTTGTCCACACTTTGCTTTGGAATGGTCCAGAGCTAACTGTTGACACAATGTAAGCAGCGCAGAATAGTCCAAAATGACAAAATAAGTTGCAGACGTCATCGTTCCTGCTTCTAAAACAGGTTGACCCCATCCAAATTATGAAAATGAGCCCTGTATCATGACACCACCTCCTCCGAACTTGGCAGTGGGTACCACGCAGCCAGGCATGAAGTGTTTCCGGGCATCCGTCGCACCTAAACTCGGCCATCTGATTGCCAGAATGTGTATTGAGATTCGTTGCTCCATAAGACATGTTTCCATTATTCCATGCTGCATTATTCGGTGAGCTGTACACCATTTTAAACGTCACTTGATGTGGGGCTTAAGATCCGGAAGCCTAGGGTCCTCACTTCTTGACGAGTGGTGATTGATTCAACTGAATGGATCATGTCACAGTATCAGAACTCGACGATCTGTCATTTTGGTTGGCCTATCACTTGGCGATTCCACTGACATTGCTTCTTGAGATTTTCACATGTTAATGATATCACTTAGAGTTGTATGGGATATTTGTAGGATGACGGAAATCTCGCCTACAGTAAGTGACATCCTATGATGGTATAATTGATGAGCGACACATTCTGCACCAACATGAATTACAAATGAGACCAGTAAGGCAACATTTTCTGTTTCTATTATAGACATCTAAGACATATAAACTGGGACACGTAATATTGTTTTGGAGGGATGTCCGGACACTCTCGGTCACATAATGTCTTATCATTTCATTCGAAGCTTTCATCATAATATTGCTTGACTCGTTTACAGGTGTAACTTTTATCCTTCCTCAGCGAGTTTCTTGTATAAATAGTTTGTTTTTGTATAAATAGTCTCAATGTTCTTCTATATACTAGAATAACGATTTTTTCTGAAGTTCTTAGTTTTTGATCAGTGTGGACGCTATAGATGACAAGGGTGGCAGCTCTATATTGTACGAAAAACATTCAGACACGACATTATATAATTCAGCATCGTTGGAAGGATGAAGCCCTACTGTCATTGCTGTTTGTTGATGTCTGTAAGAATCCAATTAGTAATCCTAGCCTTTTAGCCTTTTAAAGTCGTCTTTCCACGTTAAAGACATAAGGAAATGACGTTCTGCCTAATTGGATGTCTCTCTCTCTCTCTATCTCTCTCCCTCTCTTACAAAGTTAGAGAAAGGTTCACCAAGAAAAGAAAAACACCTCCAAGGCCTTCTTTCTTAACATAAAGGAGCTTCTGTTTTATCACTTTTCCCACCTTTTCTTAGTCTACGCAGCACGAGGAGACCTTTAACACAGTGCAGCGCTTCAAAATTGAAGAGATCGGTAGACGCGAGTTATGATCGTAAGAACACGAGTGTTGCATTATACTTTTATGATTTCTGTCGAAAGTTATGGCCGAAATCGTTTGCTTCCAACTGAAATGAAAAAAGAATAAAAAAAAATCGCGTACCTTACTCTACACAGAGAACAGCGTTTCGTCTTCGAACAAAATTTTTATTCCTTTTTAGATAATCAAAAATTATAGCCCCTAAAAAAAAAAGAATAGATAAAAATCCTTTTTGCCTTTCTTTTAACCCCCCTTTAAGAGTTGTACAGTGTGCTTTTAAAGCCCTTTCGTTTATTGAAGAAGAGAAAGCTGATATGGGCCAATCCATTCCCAGGGAGAGCAGAATGCCATTTCAAACACATGTCGAAAAGAAAGAGGCGATTAGTCATCTTTTAACGACCTAACGATCGGTAATTTGTCAACGAATGGAAACCTGGGTTTTATCACTCTCGATTTTTAATTTTCAACTGAACTTGTATAACTTCTCCCTTAAAGACGTGTTCAGAGCTGCTTCTTTTTTCAAGTCGTCCCTCCTCCTTAAAACTTGGAGGTGACCTACGCTAGTAGAGACAGATTTTGACTATACAGTAAATTGAATTAATTTCTGGTTGATTCAGCTAATTTAATGGGGGGAAAGATTGTTTAACAGTCCTATTTTTGAGAGGAAATTTTTAGTAATTAATAGGATAGACCGCCAATGTCTTGTCTGTGAAACGTCAACCAACCAACATGAATGTGCTGATGTCATTAGTGAAATTCCGAGCACGTAGACAGTTGATTAAGTATTTCCTGCGTTGGGTATAAAAAAGACATTTCAAGAATATGTTTCAAGAGTATGTTTTAAAGTTCACTACTTAGCATTCAGAGCCAGAGCAGTGAGTCCAGCAATGATATTTCTATGTCTTTACTTCCAAGACGTCGACCAGGGATGATTTTACTGAATGTAGAGTCTCTTTTCTTTTTAACCAACGACTTCGAAGTCAGGAAATCGATGTTTCATTGCTGAACTCACGTTCTACAAACACTGGCTAGTGAATGAGAAACATGTAGGTAAATTAATCCGTTTTTGTACAAAATAGTTTGAGCTCATGTGATTCTAAAAGAAGTTGGGTGAGTCTAAACCATAAGCAAAAGTTGTGGTGCTTATCTAACTGGAGCTACTGAATTCTCGACGGGTAGCGAGATATCCAGAGTGTTCAACCGTCGGAACAAATGATCCATAGTCTTTGCCTAGAAGGGGTAACTGTGGCTGAAAGATAATCAATCATGAGCGAGACCGCCGTCGTTTAACAACTGATTTTAACCAAAGCCATTTCCGACCCATATCTGGCAGATATTGCGCTGGAAATTGAAGCGGATCCAAATCTGCAGTCGTATGCCTATAAGAAAACTTCTGATTTCTGCAAGAACAGAAAAGTTCGTTGGTGTTATGATTAGGAGAAGGTTATGTGTTCTGATGAATCTGATACACGTTGTTTTGAACTGACGTTAGGCAGAGTGTTTGGCGGGAGCACCGTGAAACAATAGATCCAGCATACCTTATCGAAACAACTCAAGGTTTCGTTGATGTTTCATGGCATGGAACTTCTGCTAGTATGGAAGTGGTTCCCTGGAAGATCGGGTGCGTTATACCAACACCTCCTATAAAGAAAGCCTTTGTTGACTTGAACATTTGTTGCCGTTCAAGTCCATCTTGCAATGCTGCATTTTTATCCTGAATATGACGGCTTCCAATGCTACCATTCATGGCGCACAGCAAATTCGCTCCAGAGCCCAGAAGAGAATGTTTGGGACATGTTGGAACGTCATATCCTCTTCCTACAAATCTGCTAAGAGACCTACCGGAATGTTTGGTAAACGCCTGGTCTTCCATTGACTTACAAGTGGTTCAACACCTTATGCACTCCATGTCAACCCGCATATATGTTGTAATTCGGACCAAACGGAGTCCAATACAATACTAAACACATGTTTCTAATTCAGAGGCCTATATATCTATGCCGGCTGAAGAGAAATTGATTTCGACAGTAGACGACCAACTTTTAGATACTACTCGCAGACTTTTATCGAATGCATACCCTGCGTAAGTGGCACCAAGTGGAAAGAAAACACTCCCTGTGTTGCTGAATATTCCTTCACATTGCTGATCTCTGTAAAACTACTCCCCCGAGAGTCTTTTAAATTCCAGCTCCCATGTTCGGTCATGAGGGAGTTGCGCTCGATGACCTCCACGGACGCTGTTGTTAATTTTCTGCGCAGTAGTTGATGGCAGATCGTCCCCTTACCTTTATAGACTTGGCTTGAGGTGCAGAAAGGCCGGCCTGAGGCAGTCAAGGGTCAGCCAAAGCCGTGACCCGAAAGGTCACGAGAAGAGACCCCGAGTTGCTCCCCGAAGGCGATCTTAAAAGTGATTCAGTACTGGTCGGTCGCCAAAAGAGGCGGGAAAGTTTCTTTCTGTTCAAGTAGACCTCAATTCAAAAGCGTTTTGACGCTGATAAATAGGATTGCGTCTCTCTTTCTTATTGTTACTTTTTTGATTGGTTGGTTGTTTAATTATTGTTGAGAGTGGCCGTGTATTAAAAAGCAGACGATCGATGGAACCAGGGTTGGTTGCGTTTCATTAAAGTCTCTTTCCTTTTCTTATTAACATTCGATCTTTTAATTTCCTGTCATTTCCAGTTACGAGGAATAGGAAAGGCATTTCGTCATCCAGTTCTCTCTCTTTGACGCCCACTTCCTTTCCATGGCAACCAAACGATTATTTTAAGATTTCAAGGAGATAAAAGAGAACGTGTTCTGAATTGAAACAAAATTACCCAACAGTTTCAAAAATAAATCATTAAAAACGCTCTTTTGTAACTCATTCTGTTGCAGTTTTGAATCGATTCGCCCTTTCGTGTCCTTCGTTCGTCCATTACAATTAATTTTACCCGCCGAATAAGATCCTGGTTCGTGCTCTTCATTAGAAAAATGACGTCATTAGTACACCTGACGTTGGGAGAACATTAACAGCGAAATCATTTGGATTGTCTTAAAGGCGAGAACAGCTGAGTCACGAGTCATTTGTATTTTATTTTTAAAAAGCACCAACATTGGCATACGAATTTGCGCTGACCTGCTAAAAATATCCGGGATACCTCTTCTTCATAATGCAGTCGGTAAAATGTTGAACTATCTTTTGCCGCAATGATTGCTGCAAATTGAACTACGCCTTTGTTGGACGAGCAGTATGGTGCGGAGCATTGTCTTGCTAGAAGAAGCTGTCTAGTGCATTGCTAAAAAACTTCTGCCACCGCTCCAAGAAAGTGATTTTCCAACATTTCTTTGATATTGGGATATTAAATCTCATGTCATCACCAGTTGTGAGTCAGGACAGAACGTGGCCCACCATCACCAGAGTGTTTACGAGGCATTCTTGATTATATTTCTCTTTTGGTCACTTACAGGCCCCTCAAGAACGTGTATTTTTAATTTAAAGTTTTTGATTCATCTCAATTAACACGCTTCCCTCTACCTCTGAAAATCTAACTTTAATTCGCCAAACTTGGACGCTAATCGGTTGCTAAAGTAGTTCCTTGTGCGCAGTCACAATGGCTACAATTCTACTGAAAATTGCGGAGGACACTGGCTAATGTTTAATTAATTTTTTCAAGCATTTACGGCCGCACACAATTTCTGACTACTAAATCTCTTTTAATATTCAGCAAGAGTGATGCAATTGCAGCTAGGTCCCTTCATCCATTGATCACTGCTGGTTTGAGTGATGAGGATTTGAAGATGCCACAATTAGATGGGATTGTTAGCCGCGTCATTAGCTGTCGCTCATGGGGTTCGTAATTAAGTTGTATTCGCTCCATTTCGAGATTCTGGAGGGATTTGCTAAGACCTTGCAAGTAGAATTCTGATAAAAATCGCTCTCAGCAACTAATGACCACTTATCATTTCCACTCCATAACGACGTTGCGCTTCTATTCTATCTGAAGAGCCACGAGTCACGTAGAAGATAAGGACGTATAATGTTGAGTGTAGTATTCATGTTTATTCAAAGGGTGATAGTCCTCGAAATATGAAATGAAAGTTCCAATCAAGTATGTATTACGTGACGCGGCAGATATCTATGCGAAACTCCATTTCTGACCATTTCATGACGGCTGCAATTGCATTGGTGATACGAACTCGCAGTCGTCATGAAATGGATAGTTCTCTGTACTGTCATTCTTGATGAAGTTGATGGAGGCTTGCAGTACATAATGGGAAAGAAGATACACAAAATTCCGACCACTTTAGTCTTTTATTTCCGGCATCCTTGTCGGAATTCTGAGTTTTCTGTCCTGATATGTACTGCAAGGCCTCCATCAGCTTCATCAGGAAGTATTAATAAAGTTTGGCTCAGGAATTATATGCAGGACGTACGTTGTGAGAGTATAGAGATATAGCTTGATTGTTGCTTTCTGATTTGCCTGATCCTCGGTCAGAAAATGACCGTTAGGGGAAAATGTGGTGCTGCAAACGATGCTTATTGACTTATGTGGCGAATTGACTGAAGAGATTTATATGAGAGATCCGATAGATTTTGAGCAAGGCCAGGTCCTTGCGTGTAAGCTCAAGAAAACCTCAATCGGGGAATTGTTGGCACAAGAGACTCAGCATGGTTATGCTGGAATTGGGACTAAAGCAATTGGATATTGATTCCCGGAAATGAGGTCTGGATAAAGACAAAGCTCAATTCTCGCTCGTTGGCTTGCTACTTTTGGCATAATTAATTGTCCTCCTCTCACCTTTCTCTTTGAAGAAAGGTCCTTTTTCGCTCTTTAACTATTGCTCATGTATTTTTCGAATGCCACGTGAGTCAATGGCGAAAATAGTTTATTTTTTCGGAACCGTGTTGTTTCCAAAGATGCATGGCCACCGAGATCGACCGATTTTTCGAGCCTAGGTTTCTTTTTGTGGAGACATCAACTCTAAATGCAATGGTGCATGGCGACCACCACAATACGAAGAAGATTGTGCACTTTAAACTGATAAGTTTGTCTGGAGACCATTTCTTTGTGTTCAGCTCTTATGGGACTATTTTTCCTGACGCCTCAGTAATTTGAAAGGGGGAGATAGACATTGTGAATCCATAGTGGACCATTTCTCCGTGTTATCAGTCGTCATATTATTGACGCTGGTGATCACATGACTTGAAGCCATGATTCCTAGCGAATAAACGAACACAGCCACAACATGCAATATTCTAAATGCGCATTTCAGTCTTTTCGTCCATTTGGACCAATCGTTATAGACCCCTCTATCCTGGGGATTCTAATATGTGAACATTAGTTTATCATGAAAACTATCATCTTGAAGGAAGGCTTACTCTGTTCAAGCTGAGCTATCATACATCCAGTCTATAGGACTTCACCTTCGGACGCTTCGGAAAAGAATCTTTAAGCTGTAGGCTCAAATTCCCAGCTCATAAAGTGGAATTGAGTTGGATTATGGGATTATGCGAAAACGTAATTCTCATCTTGCGAGACTGCTATTTTTGGTTCTTAGCGGCAGCCAATGGAACTAAGATCTCGCTTGGAAAAAGAAGTTAGCGAGTTTGTCTTTCATCTAGGAATGTGTCGAGGAATTATGAATACACCTCGGCTGAGTGAACCCCTATTAATTACGGGGACATGTTCATTAGCCTGAATCCTTTGCACACCTGCAGTTTTAGCGTTTCTCTTTTCATTCTCCTTTGCGAAGTACTCCGCTTTAAAGTAAGGACGAAAGAAAATGGGATTCAATGATACATCCTGGGGGTAGGGTAGGGGGGCAACAACGATGGGGTAATTGATTTTTTTAAAGTCTGATTAAAAATTCCCTCTTTTAAAAGAAGATTTCATAAATGAAACGACAAAAGCCTCGAAAGATTAACGATCGGCTTTGAAAGCCAAAAGCATTTCGCGGGGAGAGGCAAGGGCGCAGCATCGATTTTCTCCCCGTTTCTTGGCTATGTTTTTTCCAGCCTTTTTTTGTCCTGCTAAAGGAGTCGTTCGGCGAAAGAGACCGGAGCAATGGCGGCGGCGCGGCGAGAACTGGCAGACGAGCAGGCGCTCGTTTAAGGACTTCCGTCGTCGTGTGCGGGGTTCCATAACGACGCGTGAGGTGTTCCGCGAAGAACCTGCCAGCTAACCACGTGATAAGCCCAAGAACGACTTCCCCAGTCTCGGTCGAAAATTACCTTCCAACAACCTGAGAGGAAAAGCTATTTCCTCGCCTTTCTTTTAACGGTTTTTCTTGGAAATGTGCTCAATACATTTTGGTGCTTTTCTCTTTGGAAAGTCTCTTTCTCCGTTAATATAGCCCACCGCGTTATTGCGGTTAACGCTATAAGAAACGCACACTGGGTCTATTAGAAACGTCTATTTAAAAATTTAATGGACCCCCTCTCCCTCTTTGCCCGAATCACACAATGTATGCGGGTTGGCATAGAGTTCATAAGGTGTTGAAGCACTTGAAAGTCAATGGCAGATTTGTTGGAAGAGGATATGCTTGCTTTCGGTTATGTCGTTCCAACATGTACCAAACATTCTCTGGGTTAGATCTGGGTTCTGGAGCGGCCAAGGTAAATAATGGAAGTCATTTTCGTGTTTGCTGAACCAGCCGTGCGCGATGAACAACAACATTGTTATATATGAAAAAGCCTTCACATGAAGGATAAAAATGCAGCATTAGGTTAGAATGTTCAGGTAGTCCGTGAAATCCAACCGACCAGTGGACCAGTCCGTACCAGCAGAAGAAACTCCGTATCATGACACAACCACGAAAATCTGGAGTTGTCTTGTTGGTTATATTGATTCATAAGGCTCTCACGAAAACTTCTGACTACCAACAAACCAAAACGTATCGTGGTTCCTCAGACTACATAACCTTCCAGTCTTCAAGTTTCCAGTCACGACATCATTGTAGATGAACTTTTCCTGTTCTTTGCAGAAATCATGGGTTTTCGTATAGGAATGCGACTGCCTTCAATTCACGGCGCTCGGTTCTGTCTTGGTTAAAATCACTTGTAGCACAGTGGATTTCTTTGAGCCATAGTTGCCCATTTTAGACAAAGACTGTGGATCATTTTCCCAATGGTTGACTACTTTGGATATTGCACCTTTCGAGAATCCAGTCAGCAGCTTCGCTGTTTTCAATTGTGGCTCCCGCTGGAGGAGCACCAGCAATAAGTCCATTCAAAGAGAAGATGATGAAACTGAAGAAATTCTTCAAACATGTACATGAATGGGTAAGGAGTATTCCCGATTTGCGAGTTGGGGGTCTGCCTCTGCTAATTGAGCTAATTTGTGGCTACATGAAAGTCCCCACGAAGACATTGTAAGAGCTTGGAGGCTCATTGTCGGCGAGAGCTCGATTTGTTAGAGCATCGACAGCGAATGTCGTGGTCCCTGGTTCGAGTTCAGGTCGCGGAATTTTTCCTTCCCTTTTCGACGGCAATCAGATCCTTCTTTTTGCTCCCATCCTGTTCAAATTCTATGACTAGACTCGCCCAACTCCTCCTTAAATAAGTACGCGTTTGAATCACGTGACCTCAAACTATTTTGCATAAAAATGGATTAAAACAAATTTATGTAGGTCTACTGTAGGACTCACACATGTTTCTCATTCATTGGCCAGTGTGTGAAGCGTAGCGATGGACTTTGTTTACATTTTTTTTGTTTTTGTTTTTCTTCATAATTATGTGAGCGTTTGGTTTATACCAAGTTCATTCGCCTCGCCCGATCGATACGTACTCTCTTACAAGCAGCAGGAGAGAAATGAATGAATTTAAAAAATTGTTTAGTTTCATGAGCCTCGTATGTTTGTGTGTGAAGAGAATCTTCTAATGATAAGCCTAATAAACACACTTATGTAAATCTGAATCAATTAGTGTGTGCGTCAATGCTTAGGTGTGTATGTTAATGTGCTCAAATATGTGTAGGTGTATGACTCCGTTCCTCTTTTAGATGAGTAGGAGGAACCTTCAATTAGTCTGTGTTAACGAACGGACGCTTTTAATTAAAAACCAACAACAAATTGAGGGTCTATGTAATCGGAGAATGTTTCCACGTATTTCGTTCGTGCACTGTTTACCAGTGTCTTCGAGGCAATTCGGTGACGGATGGACACCCACAATGACGGCGTATATCCTGCACAATGGCGTTTCGTGGTGTTTGTTAGAAATCGATTTATTTTAACTTTACATCCGATTTTAATGGAATTTGGAGTTTCCCCGAAGCTACTAATGAATTTGAATAAAAAATTTCCTGAATGGGAGTCTATTTGCTTTGTGCGTGATAGTTAGGATAAGACTCAAACACAGAGTCTTAACAAACAGATAACAAACAGATACAAACAGATAACAAACACAGATACAAACAGGCGAATTTCATCAAGTGAAAGCGTTTCCAACAGGTAAGAATGGAGGGGGCTGTTTTTTTTTATTAATAATAAAATTTTTTTGCAACGACAATCTAAATAACTGGATCCAAAAGAAACTACTTGGTCACGCAAAAAAAAATCATCTAAATTTCAAATTGGCTACAATTTTTAACTTTCTAATTTGTCAGACACTAGATCTTTAGTAAATCATGGCAGGCTCCAAGCAGAATGTGTCCAGAAAAAAACAACTGCAATGATTCAGTTACTCCATGAGATGATCACCAGAGTCCTCCACTGTCAGTTTTGCTTTTACCATTAAGCGACATTTATTCGTTTGATTCTCCTAAATTAATACGCTCCCTCATTTGATTAGTGAATGAGGAGAGCTAAACGTTTGTTAAAGTGGTTTCAGTGGTGGCAGAAGCTGATATCACAGTGATCTAAGAAATTGCATATACCAAGTGGCCCAAATGGCGAAGCGCGTGATAGGAACAAGTCTGGTGAATACTCAGGGTGAGGAAGTACTAAGATGTTGCTTTTCTGCATGCTTCCACCAGATACATGTGGTAATGTTTCAACATGGATGAGTGATCATCAAGAAGAACGGAAAGACGCTCTACAGCTGATTGGTTACATTAAACTTTACCTATACCATATTCAATACTACTGTTGGATGTAGCTCTCTCCAAACGTTTCCAATGTTCTCTGTCCTGAGGCTTTTGTCACGACTTTATGAGTGTAAACAGAGAAAGAGACGTTGATTGGTACGAAACAATAATGTAATTTAATTCACAAAAATAAATTATGATGATTTACAAAGTTATTAAGAACATTTCTTCTTAAAATCCATTAATCGGAATCATACAACTCGAATTATCCTTCGTTAAAGTTCTTAGGTGGGTAGATAATTATGGACGACTAGCTGGGCTGGAATTCATCCGAAAACCTAGCGATCTAGGAATTCTAGGACATTGAAAACCTAGTGTTCTCTAAGCTTAGCTCTAGGAATGAAAGCTTATCTTGGTACTTCCTCACCCTGCGTATGAAAGCTCTAGGAAAAAAAAAACAGTTCAATAAAAAGTAAATGAAGAGTTCCAATAAACAATTATTTCTAATCATGAAGTTCACAAGCGTTTACTGCACGGTTAGGAATTAGCTGGCACAATATACTTAGCTGTATATTATTCCGCGTCGTGCTTCGTAATTGAAGATTGTTCAGCAGGTGCCTTGTTCCCATGGAGTACGGTGCCGTCTCCTGGAGTTCCGCTTCCTAGGATGCCGTGAGCCGGTTCGCAAATGGGAAGTGTCCAGTTGCATCCTAGTCCGTTGTGTTCTCTGTGGACTGAAATGAGTACAAGTTTTGGGCAGTGCGTACTTTGGCAGAAGTAAGGCCATCAACCAGACCGAGTTTGAGAGTGGCCGCTGAAATTAGCTTCGAGGAATTCCACCGTAATCATAAAGTGGCCTTCAGCTTCAATGGATTGGAGGTGGGTTGTCCAGCTAAATTCGTAAAAGCTCCTTACTCCGAATCGCCCCTGCAGACTGGTCTGCGGTCTCATCTTTGAAGTTGGTCTTGTGATTATTCCACCGTATGACTCTCGATCGCTTCTCCACGATTCTGTTTCTGCGCCGTCTTTTAGTCTGCTTACTGCAACCGCTCATTGGTTGCCTATTATTTTGCATATCCATTGAGCGACGGGAACAGCTACTGAGTTCAGTGGGGAAGGACGACCGGTAAAAAGACACGTGATTCTTTGTTGTTGCTTTTCTCGATCCCTCTATATCCACGTGCCTCTTTCCGATCGCCTCCGAAATATTTGACACCTTTGCTTTTCCAATTGACGCCCGTCGTGTATGGGCCATTGTCGTGTTTTTTTTAACATTTCGTGGACACCAGTTGAGGACGACACTATGGTTAGCATGTTGTGACAGCTCGAGATCCTTAGCACTCTCTGACTTCATACTTTGCTGCTTGAAGTTGTAGCTAATGGTTGACAGACCAAGCCATTGCATTCACTGGTTTTTCGACTTTCTGTCTTAATTGTATCGTATGATACACAATCGGACAATCGGCTCCTGGCTTATGGTCTTTGAAACACTCTATGGGAAGTTCTTTCATTCGTCGTGCCGACATTCCACGCCAGAGCACACTTCCCAAATTTCTGACGAGCCTAGATGGACTTTCACAGACAGTTATATCTATGTAGATTTATATTGTCCAATCAATGGATACAATGAATGAGAAAAGTTAAGCGATTTGCACGAGTTCTTATATAATCCATAGATCGGGTTTCCTGCTTTACTGGAGACTTAATCACCCATTTTTAGCCTTTTCTATTTCGTAACATTATATATGGCCCAAGTAAAAAGCTATTTCAGTTTATCTCTCTAAATATCCAAAGGGTATATAGAATGACATTTTATCTAAACGATCGGCCTTCCTTTGAATCGTTCTTCTTTAATGGGAGTTATTGACGTACCAAGTTCGAGGGAAAACGATTAACGCAATCCTTATCCAATCGGATCAATAGATGGCGAACGGTCCAATGACCTTCTATAAATCGAGATCAATCTCTCTCTCTCCATTCACTCATTTAATGAGAATTCATGTACTTTAATAGGAAGCCATTAAAGTTTAATTTGGCGCCATTTTAAGCGTTTCCGCATTGCCTTCTCTAAACGTTTCATGTCCTGAAATTTTGCGTTTATGGCATGGCTTCTGTTTTTTGTAAAGACACCGACCGTTGAATTCGTAAGGGCTTTCCATAATTGAATTTTATGTTGTTGTTGTTGTTGTTGCTAACGTATAAATCGGAATAGACGTGAATGTTAACGACCTCGCGAAGCTATTGATTTCTAGAAACGGTTTTGGAAATGAAAACGAGGGAAATATGTTTCCGTCTTGGAGAGCTTCGTTCTTTTCCCAAAACAGATGGTGCCAAATGGGGGGAAAGCAAGCTATTGGCCCACCGTGACTCCAATTTTAACTCGACATTAGTCATTGGTTGGATATTGGGGTTTCAGATTTATGGCACGGAGCTGTAAATTTAGAGAATTTAACGGAATCCCAGTGAAATATGTGGTTTGTTTCAGGCCGTGGCATTTCAAGATTGCTTTCCTAGGCGTTTTACACTTGGTACAGATTGGTTCGTTGTTTCCATTTGGAAGACTAAACGAAGAGCAGCCTTGTGCAATGATATACAGGGTTAGTCGAAATCATGTTAAATGATAGAAACTATTTATTCACAAAACATAATCACTCACATAGGCAAGATGATTTACAGGAGAACCTTAACCTGTTCGCCATAGTCTTCCAAAAAGCAGCGAACATGTCCGGAAACACATTTCGCAGGGAATAGATGATACCAGTCCGTATTGAGTGTTGAGGGCATTGATATCACGAAATTTTTTGCACCTTCCAGTTGGCGCAGCAATAAGCTGTTAATGAACTGCCATTACAGATCCGATTAGCGGGGTATTTCCAATAGGATTGCACATTGCCACATTTTGCTTATCTCGATTACACATTTACAAGTTGATGAATAGGTTACAGTGGATCGTTGCCATGACCTCTACATTCCCCTGAATCGATGTCCTCTGTTTCAGTGTAAAGCAGAAAAAATTCATTATATTAATGACCTCAAGGACAGAATACGGACTGTAGCAATGTCTATTTCGTGCGAAATTTGTGTCCGGGCTTTAAATGATAATGCTGCTCGCTGGTTTAGTATCGAGATCATCCTGCAAATCATCTTGTTTTGTGACTAACCCTGTATTTTGGCGCTCTTGGAATATTAACAGAGTTTGGCGCCTTTGTGCGGTACGCAATCTGCGCAACTATTAGCGGTGGACCTGTGTATGTGAATCAACTTATTCGTCTGGACATTAGTACGACAGCACAGTATTTAATGTAGAACTTAAAGTTAGGCCTGATCTGTAGGTAGATTAACTATGTGCAATAAAATTTGAGATAATACCTTTCAAGCGTGTAACGAGTTGGGTCGAGTTAGATTGTTAAGGAAACCGCATGCGCAAAACTTCTTTCAGGGTCAGCAAGTCAGCAGCGAAGTGGAGCTGACACGCACATGCAGTAAACATTAAAATCAAACGGATCTGTTTAATATCTTGATGATCGATTCCAAGAAGGCGAGGGAATTTTATTGAATTTTGAATGTGTAAAGAGGTACGCTCACCGTCCTCAGATTTTCCGTCGCCTGAGTAAATGACTCGGTCACCGTCGCGCTTTCCTAATCGGTCGGCTGGGCCCCATAATGGAAAAGTAAAAACTGTAATTTTGAGAAGGGGAAAACTTGATGGAAGGATGAGTGAATTTTGAAATTCCTTCGGCCCCTATCGATTGTGCAGTGTGCAACGGTCTGCTGCGCAACTGTCGGTTTTTCCTTTGGCGTCGGCCTTCAATCGATAATGTCTTCTTTCCGCGTCTCTTTTATGGCACCTCTTCTTCCTAAATATCTACATACGAAGAATGTGTCAAAACTGCTTCAGGAAGGTGCTGTGGATTGAACTGTCTCTTAATTTTGTTTATCTACTTCAAAAACAAAAACCGGTTGATAAGATTTAATAGAATCGGTTGGAAATCAATGCATGCAGACGTAGACGATATAATGGGAAGAAGAGATGACTTCGTGCCAAATTTAGAGATTCCAAAAGAGAAGAAAAGGGAATGTGAAATCGTTATATGTCGTGCATAATTAAACATTTTGGAATTATGTATGGGGTATCTTTGGGGTGTGTTCTTGCCATGCAAAATTTATTTTGCTCCTACGATGCAGCTGTATGAATTGAGAGGCGGCCTCACAAAAGCATTCCCGGAGTTTGAATCGTTATGCATAGCATTCTACTGTGGCCAAACGCACTGCCGACGAAGGTCTTCTTCCATGAATCTCCAAGAAATAAACTTCTATCGAAATAAACTCTTTTACAGCATACAAATCCAAGTATGTTTACCTCTAATATCCATTCCTTCAAGATTGATAGTCACAATATCAGTAAAGAGACCTTCTATACAGCATCATATGAAGCAATATCCAAAAGTTCTGGGAATTTGATTATTAAAAAATTCCTTTTACTTATTTCAAAGTAGTCCCCATTGGCATGCATACAGCGATCCCAGCGTTCTTTTTACGATTCCATGCATTCCTGGAAGTCCTCTGGTGTGTATTTCAGTACTGCCTGCGATTTGTATGACGCCATTTTCAGCCAGAATTTCATCTTGGGAACTAGAAAAAAATAAGGTCAACGAAGTCGTATTTTTAGGAACTGACGAACAAAGAACGAAGTTGTGGCCTTGTTCATAGTGGAGAACCCAGACGTTGTCCTTGTATCTGTTTGGCCGTTTATGCCCAATACCCCCTCCCCTCATCTACTTCATAACTTGACAATAAAGCTGTCCAGCCAGCCTGATCTTTAAAATCCACCATGACAGCTTGAGAGGAGAAACGCCGAACCATCAGAAAACAATACATACGATACATGATAAATACGCTTTAACCCCGTGTGGTGTTCGCTTTATACACTGCTCGCCTCATAATTATAATGGTGCAACTCTTTCATATAACAAGCTCAATCTCGAACTCTAGGTATCATCTCGTATTTTGTATGGACATCAGGTTACAAGAGCACGACTTTGAAATTAGGCATAAAAGGGCAGATATAACTACATCCCCGATGTTTTATCTCGTACCTTCATACTGAATAACAAGACGAAACTCTTGAACGGGGAACCAAATTGCGAAAAGACAAACGGTACCAAGAAAGCTAACCGAAATCAAGAGAGTAGCACATAAGAGGGATTTTATTCCATTCGAAAAACCATATCAACAGGACGGCCGAACCAGCCCACCGCCGTGAACTGGTATTGTGACGGAGCCTTGGCGCATCCGAGGGTAAAGAAAATCATATACATGTTCCAAAAAAGGTTCCAAAATCCATATGAAACGAGAATTATGCTATTTAATACCTAGGTGCCCAGATTGTCAGAGATGCAAATATGCGAATCAACGTAACATTCGAATACCATTACGAATGTAAATCACCTAGGTATTAAATAGAGGAAACCAATGGTCCTCTGGACGATAGACACCATAGGAGGACATCGATTTTTGGTAATGGTTATTGATATCTTCACGGGGTCGGTTGAGAAAATAAATTAAGATAAAACAATCTTTTTATTACGAAATTGTACAGAAAAGTTTGGTAAACCCGAACGAGTTTTTGAGGGACCAACCAATAAGGACTAGATAAACTTAAGATGAAGTGAACAAACTCTGGGATTTTAAGGGCCAAATCCTTTTCAGACCAAAAAGGATTCAAGAAGTTCTCAAAGCCTTCTGACTTATTCTTTTGAATTGGCCTAGAACATGTTTGGAATACACGATCATTCCGAAAATACTTAACACGAGCGGAATGTTTCTCCACCTTCTGACAGAGTTAAGAGAACTTTGATCTACTGATAGATTTACTTACGAGAATTACAGATAAGTAAATAGAGTTCCTAGTGTTCCATACAGCGGATGGAGTCTTCAACATTTCCTAAAAGTGCTCTTCCTGCTTTTGAATGCAATCCTCTTTAAGTCGTAAATCGTCTCTCAATGTCAACAGACCAGAATAATGAAAGAAAGAAGAGGCAGAGCAAGAGAGAGAGAGAGAGATAAAAGCCTTGTCTTCGATGTTTGAAGAGTGCATGTTATCTTGCGATGTCACTTGTCTGAATTGTCCTGTTCAGTCGAGTATTATGCAGTTCGTGAAAGGAAGAATGACGAGAACACAATCGGAGATCCATGGCCGAGGCTTTACAGAGTAGAGCAGGAAATCCAGAGTCAGACACTGGAAATAATCAGGGATTTGAGAGAATTGAATAAAGTTCAGTTCGGTACAAGAGGAAACGAATGGCCCTCGGCAGGCTATGTCAATGTCGGAGATTTTGAAGAGAATGAATGTTGCGAACGCTTTGAAGTGGTGCACTGCCGGAGGTTTAATATTAAAATATACACACTGGCTAATGAATAAGATAAGTGCGAAACATGTGTAAATCTGTTTTAACCCGTTTTAATGCAAAATAGTTTGAAGTCATGTGATTCAAGAGTGTACTTTAAGAAGTAGTTGGGCGAGTCTAATCATAGAATTTGATGAACATGTGGGGGGGGGGGGCCCAGTTCGAAAAGCGACTCGTTGTTGGTGGCCAATCAGAACAAACGAAGTAAATTCTCTGACCGATTACACAAAGAAGATTGGTTACACATATGACGTAAGGAGAACAAAAATTAACTAAAAAGGAGGCAATTAAAGATAGGAAATCTCTGATTGGTTACATAGAAAACCAAAAAAAAGGTAGTTAAGATCGTGTTCTAATACAATTAAACAGACCCGTTCATTCGGATAAATTCATGGGTCATAACTACACTACGTCAATCCACAATCTTATCCCTCGTCCTACTAAGTAAGGACCCTATCCTCAGGATGACTCAAGAGGACCATCAGGCTTCTCCTCTATCTCACAAGGGGAGGACCAGGTCTGTTAAGCTTGGATTTAACTGAAACTTAAATATGTTGCTACGCACCCCTCCCACTATTATATGGCATAGTAACTCATGCTAATGGGCATTAATTAACGAGATATAATCATTTAAAGTTAGTTATGTAAGTTATTGATTTATATTTACAAAACTCAGAGAAAGTATCATTCAAGTAGTCAAGGTGGTCATGTGGGTAAGTCGAGAGATTCCGTTACTAAAGGTGCCGGATTCAAATCCTGCTTTTTTATCTAATTTTATTTTTTTAAACCATGTTTTTGAACAAATTATATATGAAACTAATTTTAATTATTAAAAACATATTTTTATAATTTTTTGCATATTATATTTCATTTGAGGAAGGTAACAAAGTATTTATTTTTTAATAAGTTACTAGTGGTAAATAGGCCATCCCGTATGGATATTTATATAAGCATAATCATTCGTTTTTTCGTCAATAATCAGCAAGTTATGAGCAAAACCAACGGCTACAGCAATGGTATTCAAAATTTACCACGCGAAACTCATTTTCATGCAACAATTCATGCAACAATGCGTTTTTTGCGGAGAAAAAAAAAAAGTTTTTTTTTAGTAATAGTAATTATTATTATGTTATTATAAGGGTGGATACAAAAATGAGCCCCCCCCCCCTTTTATTTTCGTAACCGAAACAGATATGTCAAATTTGATGAATCCAATGAATAGGAAGTTGTGGGTGACCTATAATCAGTGCTGCCGCCACGTAGTAATAATATCGCCCTACCGTTTTCTTGCAGTTACCCTACATTACCCTACGCTAGTGATATGCGATGTATCGATACACCAGAGAGTCTCGATATCGATAAAAAAACTCTTCCACCTAGAAAAAAGTCCCCAGAAGGTATTAAAATACTCGAGGTAGTAAAAAGATCCTTACCTGTTTAGAGATTGGTATACCTGATGGACGAAATCGAATGGACTACAAGACAATGCAGCAGAATCTACAATAAGCTAAATCTACATAGCATCGACTTAATAAATGATGCGTCGTGACGGTCGTGACGTCATGCCCAAGAAGTTTGGGCCAGAATGATTGGGTATAAGGTTGAGTTGAATTTGGCGCTGATTGGGTATTACTTATGCGCTTACAAGCAGGGATTGCTTCCTGTGTGATGCTGATATGACGTCAAAGATAATCAACATTTCGCTGTATAGCAGTTTTAGTAAAAAAAATTCACTGATAACCGTTTTACCCTACTATTACCCTACGCAGAGCATTACCTGATTTTTACCCTACGGAATCATAAATTACCCTACAATAGGGTAATTACCCTACAAACGGCAGCGCTGCCTATAATATAGTGCACTTTTCATCATCCCAAATATGTAAATTAGGACACATTCAAAT
>JAHWFO010095075.1:0-32463 GCA_023313115.1 Rhysida immarginata
ATATAGTTTTCTCTAAAGTATTTTTTTTAGGTGCTCCTTCAAGTGAGGATAGAGGTGAAAGTTCCATACACCCCAGAAAACCACCATGCTGTTGAAGCAGTTTTGCTGGGATATCATCGAACACCTACAGCCCGGGCGTCGCTCCAAACGATTTTCACATCTTTCCTTACATTCGCTTTAGACGAGGAACACCTAGGAGACTTGCAATTCGCTTCAGACGAGGCGGTGAAACACTTCGCGACAACGTGTCTGAATACACAAGGTTTTTACCAGGAGGCTATATTCAAACTCATCCCACGAACCGACAAGTGCCTAAACCGATATGGAGACTATGTCAAAAAATAACCTAATGTACGCTTGTATGTATTATCTATCAGTTGGCTGTATCGGTTATATGAATTAAAATTTACACATTTCACTGCAGGCTTTGTAACCTTACGCTTTTGATCATCCCTCGTACTTTGTATCGATAAAATATATTTTTATGACAAACAAAATAAATTAAAATTCAAATTAAGATGTGTTGAATAACTACTAATCAACTTCGATACAACTGGAATAATTATTAATCAACTTCCCTCGACTTGAATAATTACTAACCATCTTCGAAGGTGTTTTGAAAAGTTTTGCCTCCCTAGGTTATAACATTTATTTTATAATCGATTTTCAAAATTAGTTTTATAGCGTATACTTAGATTTGTCCCCCCCATCTTTAATACACTAATCTTATGCAAAATGTGATTAGTCAGGCGAAGAATTCCGAGGTTGTTGTCGACACTAGTTAAATTATTTTAGTTAAATTCATTAGTTTAATAAATACTGTATTGCCTTTTTAAAATTTTTCTTGGCTACTTTTACTCTCTTGTGGTGTAATTTTCTTAAGCAACAGAGTTGCAGAACGGTCAGCTAACCTGTCATTTATATCATTTATAATTTTCTCTTTTATGTCTCTTATTGTCCCTTTTCTTGCTTGTATATCTGTTTACAAGTTTTTCAAGGCATTTTATGTGCATTCGGCAACAAAAGTACTTAGCCACCTTGCATAGAAATAACCTTGCAAGGTGGCTAGATACTTTTGTAGCCGACTGTACAATTTCATTTCCATTCCATTTTCTTTCTTTCTTTCTTTTGTTTCTTAATAAAGTATGTCTCATAGCTATAAAGAAAAATAAATTATCTTAAACATGAGTGAAAGGACTCGCGAAAATATACATTTTTTTTATAATAAATAGAAAAATAGCCGAAACTGTGGATACCTTAATAAATAAAGGAAAAAACAGATAGAAAAATTTTACTATGTGGAGTAGTGTTTTCTGTTTTTTCCTTTATTTATACATTTTTTTAAAAATGTGTTTGTGGGGATCACATTCTATCTATATTAACAAAAATCAATATGTGTGTGTGTGTGTGTGTGTGTGTGTGTGTGTATTCGCGAAACCAAGAGGTGTCAAACATTTCATGTATTCATGTAGTTCGGGAAAGGTTTTCCACAAACTGCCAGGGATTTCCGCGGTTGCAAGGGTTTTATGAGTGAACAGCCCCCCCTTTTTCATGCAACAATATATATTTAAATTTATAATTTCAACATTAATGCTGCTTACAACAATATGACAATCCAACAATAACAATCAACAATCCACTCTTATTAAAATTATAAAAAATATGACATTTTATTAAGCAACGGATTTTATCATGGGGAATAACCTTACAATCATGAGTGAATTAAACTCTATACAGCTAGTCAAAGCTGGCAAATAGTCAAATTTAGTGATTGAAAATTTACCCTCCTCAACTAGCGCACGCGAACCCGGGTATTACCGGGGCCATCGTGATCTCTTTTTTTCTTCTTTACCTGTTTTTTTCTTTTCTTTTTCTTCGTGGTAAAGAAAAAAAAAGATCACGATGGCACCGATATTGCTCTAGTTGGTTCCTAAATTATCAATTGTAAATACAATTAATTTTTTGCTTACATAATCGTTCCATTTATAAAAGTAATTTAGCAATTCATCCAAAGCATCATCTTGGAATAAGAAAAACGATCTTAATTCATTCAATGCAGTATGCACATGCATCCTTTAAGAAAATACACTAAGAAAAAAAGTTGCACGTTTGCATGCTCAATTTCTTAGAAAAATTTTTTATTTGCTTGCCTCGATTAGATTTATTAATGCATGGCTGAATTGGAGTAGTCGAAAGTATCGATGTTCAAAAAGTTTCGGCCATCGAATTTTCGATGCTTTTGTACTATCGATGTTTCATTTCGATATTCTTAAACTACGGTGACTAGACGTCCCGCTTTACCCGGGACTGTCCCTATTTTCGCATCACCCGTCCCGGCGTCCCCGAAAGGTCAGGAAATGTCCCGGGTTGGGACGTTTTCCGAAGAACTGCATGCTTTTCTTCCGACTAAAGCCCCATTCCATTCTGTTTCCAAGTCACACTGCCCAGCATGACATCACATCACTCCATATTACTGCCTAATACCATAGTATTAGAAGTAGGGTATTATACTATGCTAATACCAACACCCCCTGAAAGAAGGCCAAGGCGCTACGTCACATCTTAAGCTATGACGTCATGCCAGTAGGGATAGGGATTAAGGAGAGGAAGGGATTTATAGCTGTAGTTGTTTTGTGTAAGGAACGCCACGTGTTTTTTAAACCGTAATTTTTTAATCATAATCATAAGACGACAACCTCTTGTCCACAACTGGACTTTATTCCGCGTATTTCGAACTCTTTGAGTTCATTGTTGAACGTTTGTGCTGGGGGGCGCGGGGCCCCCCCGCGCGTCCCAGGTTAAACCCTTTGGAAATCTTTATCTATTGATATTGAATAAGTGTTTATGTTAATGTATTGTAATGAAGGAACACGTAAATATACTAGGACATTTATTATTTCCAAATAATAGATGAACTTAAAAATTACAAAAAGTTGATGTTTTGCAATTTAACAATTACGACAATTTTTTTTCTGACGTCGTCTATTTCTAACGTTTACTAAGTCAAAAAATTGTCACCGTATATTGTTTAACTTATAAAAGCTAATTATCCTTCACATATCTGTATTTGTCGCTTTTATAAAGAGTTTCACAGTATGAAATTCAAACGATCTCTTCACGTTTTCATCCGATCACATTGTTATCCACGGCCCGACGCCATAGTTTGCAATGACTTCTGGGATAGCAATGGCAGTGGAAGTTCTTAAAAAGTTAATTTCTGCGTAATTTCTTACGTTAGTAAACAATTCTGAACTGTAATATTAAAAATATTCGTTTAAAAATAAAGGATGTGATAATTTTTACATGTTTATTATGGAAAATAATTTTGCTGATCTTGTACTTAGGCTTAAAACGGAGAGGTTTTTAACGGCCGCTCTTCTATCGGGAGGAAAGGGGGGAGACCAATTTTTTTTTTCCAAATCTGAGATTACGATCTTGACACCTTATTTTCGCGGAAAAAACCTCGTATTTTATTTAAAAAACCTTGTTTTAAACAAAAAAAAAATTGCCAAAATTTTTTCGTATCAACCGTATTTTCATAAAATGTTCTTATTATTGGGGCAATTTTATATGTAAATTACATCGATGGGGTCGGGCCAAAGACTAATTTCGTATTAAACCGGAGTTTGTATTAAGAGTGTTCGTAATAAGCAGGTTAGAGTGTATAGAAAACAAAGTTATGGTTGCATTTTTTTTTAATAACAGTCTGTTCAGTGTCTCATATGTATAAAGAATCCCTCCTAACGATAATAGGCTCAAATTTATGGTAATAAATTTGGATAAAGGTAATCCGCGTGTTGTTAAAATCATCGCTTTCGTTGACTGATGCGAGTGATGTAGTCAACGGTAGTACTATTTAACAATACTACTGATGCCTAAGCAGTCATCAGCAAAACAAATATGGCTGACATTGCAGTTGAATTAGCAGGGTCGTACAATCTGCCTGGGGTGTGGGGGGCTGGTCCATTCCTGCTTGTGGGGGGGGGGGGGTCCCCCATGTAACAGATTTAGTTGACATGGAGGCCAATTTCGGGGGAGGATGCAGCCCCCTCAGCCCCCCTGGGTAGGCCCTGTGACTTAGTTCAGTGCCACAGCTTAGTACGAGGCCGTACTTAGTTCAGTGCCACAGCTCGTAAATTGGTCCCCAGGCAGATTGTACTATCTAATTGTATTTTGTGCACCCTTAATGTATTCTGTACAGCTCTGATACCTCCCTTTATGCAAGGGCCCTAGGTTAAGGCCCGTGTAGGCCCCCTCGTTATGACTGATTTTTTCCGAGAAGAATTTTAAATGGTAAAGGAAGTAATAATGAAGATATTTTAATTGAGCATGGCATATTATTTAGATTTACTACCTAAAAAGTGGGCAAAAATAATTTATTATGTAGAATGGTTCTATATCTCTCCATCGTGGGTTCTCCGCATCATATGTTGCCGCAATTTTTTGTTCGCAAATGGATCACGTGATCTGATTCAATGAAGAAAACCACTTCGGGTTGTTGCAAATCATACCTTCCAACCCAGAGTTTCGATGAGACTCAATATACCTCATCAGAGAATTTAAGAACAGTTTCGATGCAATCTGATGTCTCTGATTCAGTCACTGTTGATTTTAACAACATGCCAAAAGTATAAACATACTGCGTGTTGTTAAAATCATCGCTTTCATGACTGATACAACAAGTGTTGTAGTCAACGGTAGTGTTATTTAACAACAACACCAAAGAACGTCAATTGACATTTACGTTCTTTGCCAAGACTGATGCCTAAACAGTAATCAGCAAAACAAATGTGGCTCACAATGCAGTTGAATTATAGGCCTATCAATTCAACGACTTAGTTCAGTGCCATAGCTTAGTAAATTGGGCCCTGGAGCTCATCATAGAATTTAACAACAGTTTCGATGCAATCTGTTGTGTCTGACTTCATCACTGTTGATTTTAACAAAAGCGGATAGTTAAGCTACGAAAAATGCCTCGAGTAACGTAATTAAATGAAGCTGGTATTTTACTTATATGGCACTTAAGGGGGAACTTTGAAAATTTTGTTATTCATTAAAACCTCTCATTTTTCTTGTACAAAATAGTATTATAAAAAAGAAGACAAAATAGAATATTTCATCGATCTATCTTCAATAGTTTCAAAGATACAACCATTATTGTGAAATTTTGGATCTTTCTTATGTAATTGATAAACAAAAATGTAATGAATATTTTAAAATGTTACTTTTTTATTTCTATAGTAGAAACCGTATATTACTCAATAAGATATTTATTAATTTGTTAATAATGTTTCATGGAAAAAAGAATACTTTAATAAACATTTTTCACCGTTTTACGTAGAAAATAATTTTTATTAATTTTTTGTGATTAAAAATATGGATTTTTCTCATTGAAAGACATGTCATTTAGTATAACAATTTTCATTAACATATCTTTATATAATG
The DNA here is from genome assembly GCA_023313115.1 of Rhysida immarginata. NCBI lineage: Eukaryota > Metazoa > Arthropoda > Chilopoda > Scolopendromorpha > Scolopendridae > Rhysida > Rhysida immarginata. Next base: position 5,446 of record JAHWFO010095075.1, read on the forward strand.
ATGTCATTTAATGCTTCACTAACTCATGATGTTGAACATAAGTAATGCTTTGAGAAAGATGCTTTAAAAGTTTTGAAACTGAATTCAGACAAAATGCACACGTTAGAAATGTTTAATAAATTTTATTTATATTACTTATAGTTATTTAGAACAAATAACATAGTATTCTTTCCATTGTGTTAAAATTAAATGTATAATAAATAATATGTATTGAGAATATTGCATATTAAATTCCTGTTTTTTTGTTGTTGTTTTTTACCAGTATATGCCATAAATGTGGCTTAATACCCTTTTGATCTGACTTATTCAATTTAAAAGAATCCATACAAGTATCTATTGCGCATTAAAATTATTTTAAATATGCCAAAGCACTTACACAGTAGTAATTGAATAACTTGAACAGTCCATGTCTTATACATATCTACAAATTATGTATTAATCGTTCATTGATTATTACTATATGATTATGAAACTTTTGGAAAAATTAATACTAAATTCTTCACTGCTGCTTATTTGTACAAGACAGAAAGAAAAATTTTAAAAGTTATAGCTGATGACTTATACTTAAGATTATAGACTTCTTACAAGCTTTTAGAACACCCAAAAACCCTAATGAGATGAAAAAAAATTGATGTATGATGTCCTCAATGCAACAATTAATATACAGTTAAGTTCCATAAACCTCCACAGATATTCTTTAATAGTCTAAAGGGGAGATGCTTATTAATAGGTTAATTAATTAAATCCTGGGGGAAACTTATCATTTCATCAATAAAATATATTGAAATTTAAAATATCAGACTTGGATTATGTCCATTATATTAAATCCATGTAAATAATCCATTACATTAAAATGCTCCTAATAAGAACTTTGCAAAGGCATATGGAAAGAATAACAATATTATATAACATATAACATATAGCAGATACATGTACCATATAAATTATATTACCAAAATCACCAACTGTAATGTTTCTAAAACTAAGTAACTTCAATTATTCTAGGGATATCTTTGACAATCCTCATTCTAACAGAAGAAAACTTAAGAAACTTATTTTTTTTAAAAAAACTATTAAATCTACTTATAAGAAGAGTCCATGTTCAGGATGCTAAATAAGGTGAGTCTCAAAAGTTTAAAGAAACATGTTTTTTGTTCAAAAGAAAAAAGACTATTGAAGGTATATACAAATACTTGAATTACTAGCTGTACAAAGCACTTAAAAGAAACTCCTGAAAATGTTATTTACGAAAACATAATAGAAATAAAAATATTCAAAAAAATAGAATTTTGCTTGTCTCAAAAGTTTATAGAACTACACTCAGATGCTGAATGGAGACGTCCAATATGTAAATTTGCGAGTGACAGGGTATTAATCTGTTGCGCAGTTAGTCATTTTTTTCAAAGAAAGCTTTTCTTCCACTCACAATTGACCTACGACAATGCTTCGCCAATCTCAATTCATAACCGATGAAGTGGCTGAAATCTGGCGATTGAAAGCCAACGGACTATCTGTTGCTGATATTATCACAATTACTGGAAGATCCACAGCAGGGGTTTAAAAGGTCTTGAAGAGGAGTCCATGTTTCCACCAAAAACCACGATCTGGTCGTCCCAAAGTTACCTCAACTCGCAATGACAGATGCATTGTACGACTGGCAGCCACACAAAATCTTTCTATTCGCCAGATATAAAACGTGACTGGGTTAAACATATCAACAGACACTGAACACCGGCGAATAACTGCGAGTGGGCATATTGTCTACAAAATGATGAAGAAATTGCCTCGGACTGCCAAGCACATTCAAGACAGGCTATGTTGGGTACAAGAACACATGGGTCTGGAAAGACGAATGGATGTCGATGTTGTTCAGTGATGAAAAGAAGTGGAACTTGGATGGTCCTAATGGGTGGGCATCATACTGGCATGACCTACGACAGGAACCGAAGACTTTTTACTCAAGACAACAAGGAGGTGGTTCTGTCATGGTTTGGGGCGGCTTCGCATTCAATGGTACCACCAATTTGGCTTTCATCAGTGGAAGAGAAAATTCGCTGAGATACCAAGAAACTCTTACAAAGTATCTGTTGCCCGTCTGTGATCTTTTGTGTGGCCTGGAATTCGTGTTCTAGCAGGATAACGCCAGCATCCATACTTCACGATCAACAATGGAGTGGTTCAGAAAACAAAATATTCACGTTATGACGTGCCCCCCAAAACGCTCAGACCTGAACTCCATAGAGAATCTATGGGGAATCATGTCTCGTGCAGTTTATGCCGGCGGATGTCAATTTTCTTCGACTGATGACTTGAAAAGAGCAATTGAAGATGCATGGTACAATGTAAGATCAGAAACATTGTTCAACCTCATAAACTCAATGCTGAACAGAGTATTTGAAACAGTCAAGGCAAATGGTCGTTCAATTTAAGCCATTGTATAATTCATGCAATGTTTTTTAAATCGTTCTTTAAACTTTTGAGACACGCAAAATTCCATTTTGTTGAATACTTTTATTTCTATTATGTTTTCGTGAATAATATTTTCCGGAGTTTCTTTTAAGTGCTTTGTACAGCTAGTAATTAAAGCATTTGTATGCACCTTCAATAATCTTTTTTCTTTTGAACAAAAACATGTTTCTTTAAACTTTTGAGACGCACCTTAGCATATATGCATACTTTATTAATTTCAGAAAACATCAATTTGCCAAACTAGAAAAATGTTTTGATAGATCATTTTCATTACCAAATATAGTAGTATAAATATTACATAGCTGGTTGTTAAATCTTATAAATACAGTAAACTTTTAGCAAAATGAAGTATTGTAATATATTATTGAGAATACCACAATTCACTTATAATGGTTTTTTTCAAAACTTTTTAAGGATGAAATAAGTTCAACAAAAATCATAAAATAAGGAGAAATCATTCTTAGGGTAAAATTTAATTTTTGTAAGAAAACTTGAAACAACATATAAATATTAAATTTAAAATATCAGCATTTCATAGTATTATATAATTCAATATTTACAGGAGATCCTATCTTAAACTTTATCTGACATATGAAATACTTGACTTAGCATTCAAGTGGCAGTTCCATCCGATGAAAATTGAAAATGCCTTTTTGTCAATTAAATATGGAAAAAATGGTTAAAAGTACAACAGTGGCTTGGGGAAGAATGATGGATGTATTTCTCTGTTTTCCTGTCAATGACTAGTTGAGGGAGGGGGGGGGGGTGTATATATTCTGGTAGTTGAGTATAATTTTAAAAGAAAATTAGCCTAAATTTTCAGGCCAAGTGTATACAGTTTACTCTACATTTTTTCCAAATATTTAAATTATAGTATGCAATTGTATTTTCGTTTTTACAAAAGAATATTTTCTTATTATCTAAGATGGCAAACGATAAAGTAGTATTGAGAATAAAAAATATTTAATCTTCCAATAACATGAACTTATTTTATTAATTTTATTTAACTATAATTTTCATTATCATTAATATAAAGAAATAAACATAGATTACAGATTAACAGTCTCTTAATTTATCACTTAGCTATCATCACTTAGGTAGAAGCATACGAGAAACTAATTTTGACTTTTAAGCATACGCGAAACAAGTTTCCCTCCCTCCTCCCTCCCTTTCATCCATTCCTGGGCCCACGTTTCGCATTAAACGTGTTTATCCGAAATTATTGATCATACATACTGATTTAGTTGTTATGTAATGCCAATAATCCGTCCTATTTTCATTAGCATCCATTTTCTCACAGTCTGGTTGGGACAGAAACTTGTCTCCTGGGAACATAAACATGCTGCGATTGAAGAGAAGAAAATCAAATAGAACTCTATGTACATATACTATGTACTTTTAGATGACTATTTAATACATGTTTTTTTTAATCAGTCTTCCAAAATTTCAATTTAATTGATGTGTCGGGACGACCAGTTCAGCGGGTGTCCATTTTAAGCTACTAGAGAAAGCGGAAGTTGAGATAGGTGCAGACATGCGCATTAACGATCAGTAATAACAATAATTATGTATAAAATTGATAAATAAAACGATTTTGCACCTTCAAATAACGTGTAACTTTCCATTTAAAAATAAAGAAAATTTTCCTTGGAATGTTTATATTGAATGACAAAAAACGCTTTTACGCTGTGTTTTCGTTTAGGAGAAATAAATTCTTTTCGATGCGAGTGTTGCACTTTTCACCATAGATGTAAGGTTAAAAGCTAAAAATATTGCAAGTTTTAAAGGCAAACTTTTCACCATAAAGACAAAAAAATTGCAGACACCTGCAAAAAAATCAAGTTTTAATCATACGGGCATGAAAAACGCACCAATCAAAAGAAAAAGTTCGAATGTAGATACGTTTTTTATGGTGTGCTGATATCTATTAAAATATTTTTGTGAGAGCCACTTAAATTCGTGTTCCCATGTTAAAGAATAGGGCATTCGCGCTAGGCTGTCGCAGAGGCCGGCTTCCTAGATATGCTAGGCCAAAATGGTGAGAAATAAGCGATAATCTATTGCAGGGTCAACAAGCACAAGAGAGGCATGATATTATCAGCAGAGTTTTTAACTTATAGGTCCAAAAGTTAATGAATTTGTTAACAAAAGTAAAGATCTTTGGCACAACGTTGTGGTATATGTATTTCATTGATGGCAAAAATGCGGCTTGGCTCATATGCAGATATTACTATGGCTGGAAAAGAAAATTACTCTAAACCAAATAGATTCTATCATTTGTGTGAATTTCCAGACAAACATCAAAACCCATTGTTGTTTTCCTTCATCAAATCCAATATGGATCATGGTCCAAGTGGTGTAATAAATCCCAAATCCCCTTGCATGAAAGATGGCCAGTGGCCAAAGAAATATCGTATTTGTAAGTGAAACAATGACTGGAAAAGACGGATATCCTACCTATAAACGTCATGCACCTTGAGAGGGAGGTTCAGTTGCCGAAATTAAAGTAGGTAGAATGAAAGTAACTATTGACAATCAGTGGGTTGAACCATATTGTCCTCTTTTATGCAAAACGCTCACATTGTTGTTGAATTTTGCAAATCCGTTAAATCTATAAAATACGAGGCGTGTTTTTTAAGTAAGGTCCGTTTGAACATAAGTACACAACGAAAGGTTATTTCAAAAAAGTAAATTTACTTTCAGAAAGTACATACTTCACTCTATTTTTCGACATAGTTGCCAATTTTGTTCAAACACTTATCATACCTCTTAACCAATTTTAAAATACCCTTTTCATAGAAACTTGCCGCCTGCTCTGATACCAAGAGTTCACTGCCATTTTCATGTCGTTGTCATCATTGTAATGATTGCCACTGAGGTGATGTTTGAGGTGGAGGAACAGATGGTAATCGCTCGGCGCAAGATCAGGACTGTAAGGTGGGTGGTATAAAACTTCCCAGTTAAAACGGCCCAATAAATCGCGGGTTTGATGTGCAGTGTGAGGTCTTGCATTTTCATGAAGGAGGACAATTCCCTTCGTCAGCATGCCACGTCTTTTGTTTTGTATCGCTCTGCATAGCTTTCCCAGGATTTGGCAGTATGCTTCTGCATTGATAGTGGTTCCTCGTTGCATGAAGTCGACCAACAAAACACCATGCCTATCCCAAAACACCGACGCCATGATTTTGCACTGGGACAGAGTCTGTTTGGCCTTCACCTTTACAGGCGAGTGTGTGTGTCTCCATTCCATGCTCTGTTGCTTCGATTCGGGCGTGATATGCGAAACCCATGTTTCGTCTCCAGTTACGATCTGACTCAAGAAGCCATCACCTTCTTCGTTATAACGAGTCAAGAGCTTCATCGCACACTCAAATCTTTGGTTTTTGTGGTCCTCTATTAAGAGTTTCGGGACCCAACGGGAGCACAGTTTCCTAAACTTTAGGTGTTCAGAAACAATGTTGTAAAGCGCTGATCTCGACACACCAGGAAATTCGTTTGAGAGACCTGTTATTGTGAAGCGCCTGTTCTCACGAATCTTCGCTTCAACTGAAGCCACCAAATCGTCTGTAATCAAAGAACGGCGACCGCAGCGGTTCTCAACATGGACGTTGTCACGGCCATCTTTGAATTGTCGTACCCACTTACGCACTTTGCTTTCACTCATAACAGTATCACCGTACACTTTGCAAGTCTGTTGATGAATTTCTGCAGCAGACAGGTTCCTTGCTGACAAAAACCGTATCACTGACCGAATCTCACACGCGGCAGGCGTGTTGATAGTCTTAAACATTTTGAAAGCACAGAACAGAACCGTACAGTTTAGCTACAGAGCTGAAATTGAGCACAGCTGTTCCCGAGGCATGCCGGTACACGAAGCACGTGCTCGTTGCGATATGCGCGCGAACTACTAGTGTCTACAACAAAACGGACCTTACTTAAAAAACACGCCTCGTATATCTGTAAATATGTAAACAAAGGATCTGATCAAGCAACCTTTGCTGTCGTTAATACAGAACATGACGAAGTGTACCGATACCAAACAGGACGTTATATAAATTCGTCTGAAGCCGCTTGGAGGATTTTATTGTTTTCAATTCATGAAAGGTATCCTCCTGTTGTACATTTAGCTCTTCATTTAGAAAATGGTCAGCATTTTTATTTTACGGCAAGCAACATTTCAGAGTGAATCAGTGTCTTTATGAGCCATCTGCTACCACCCTTACAGCATTTTTTGAATTATGTACGAGGGAAGACTTTGCTATATCAGGAAGTACCATCTTATTATACAGGGAACGGTAAAACCTTTCAAAGAAGAAAGCAAGGCTGGCCAGTAGATGGATTTTCTGAAATTAGAAAAAGTAGTGCTCTTGGTCACGTATATGCTATTCATCCAAATAATGCAGAATGTTATTATTTACATCTCCTGTTATATAATGTAAGAGGACCTACATCTATCAATCAACTAAAGCATGCTGATGGAAAATGGTATCTAAGTTTTCAGGCAGCATGCCATGCTTTAGGTCTTATAGAAGATGACTCCCACTGGAGTACAGCTTTTGAAGAAACCTCTTTATCAGAAAAACTTTTACAACGAAATACTAGAAAGTATCAACAAGAGACAAGCGAAAACATTCTTTCTAGATGTGCCAAGGGGAAACGGGTAAAATTTTTTAATAAACTGCTAAAATTCGATCAAATTATAATATCGCAATAGCTGTAGCATCCTCTGGCATTGCTGCCACTTTATTAGAAGGGAAGAAAATCTCTCATAAGCTTTTAAGTTTCCATTAAATCTAACATACACTGAAGTTCCGGTGTGTAATGTCAAAAAAGGAACTTCACTTGCACAACTTTTGGGATGAGTGTACTATGTCCCACAAAGAGATAATAGAAGCTCTAGACAGAACACTTAAAAACATAGGAGGCAACAATACTTTAATGGGTGGAGTGACTGTTATGTTTTCATGCAGCTTTAGGCAGACCCTTCCCATAGTACCAAGAGGTAGCAGAGCCGATGAGGTCAGAGCATCCATAAAATCGTTTTTTATGTGGAGTAAAATTAATAAATTACTTTTGGAAATAGGCAATGGGCAAATAAAAGAAACACCCAATGGTGATATACAAATTCCAGAGAACCTTGGAAACATAGTCAAGTCTCTAGAAGAACTGGTCGGAAAAATTTACCCTTACATAATAAATTTCCACAAAAAAAGCGAATTCGTGGTTATGTGAAAGAGCCATATTTACTCCTAGAATTGATGCTGCCGATGAAATTAATAACTATCTGCTTGACAAATTACAAGGCGATATAAAATTTTTTTTTACTATCGATTCTGTTTTAGATCATCAGGAGGTAGTTTATTATCCTGTAAAAATTTTTGAATTCCCTTAATCCTCCCGGAATGCCTTCACATAAATTGTCTTAAAATTGGTGCCCCAATAATGCTCTTGTGAAACCTAAGTACCGAAACTATGCAACTGTACCCGTTTGAGAGTTGTTGCATTGTGGCCAAATATTATCAAGGCCTCTATACAATACTAACTGGCTGTGGAAAAGGTGAAAAAGTATTTATCCGTCGGATTTCATTAATCTCCAATGAGTATCCTTTCATATATAAAAGACTTCAGTTCCCGATAAGAGCATGCTTTGCTTTAACTATAAATAAAGCTTATGGCCAATCAATTTCGATTGCTGGAATTGATCTGCGCACGCCTTGCTTTTTGCACGGCCAGTTTTATGTGGCATTTTAGAAAGTCAGCCGCAGAAATCTATATACAGTATATAAAATCTAAATACCACTCACTCACTGATTCACTCATCACGAAATCTCCAGAACTATGAAGCCTACAAACTTGAAATTTGTAAAGTATATTTCTCTTGGCTTCTAGGTGCTCGCTAAGAAAGGATTTTATTTTTCTTTCTTCCTTTCCATTATAGATTAGTTTTAAAATTCAATTTACCTGGAGCTGAATGGGATTTTTGCCAGCTTTAAAAAATTGTGACGTTTGCTTTGTTTAGTGAAGAATTTTGCGATTGTTCCATGAAGCAGAATCAACAATGACTGCAAGTCTGTCACGTGGGAATGCAGTGTATCATTTATTTTTTATCTGAATGGCATTTTTTTAGCATTAGAAATTGTGACGTCGTTGTTTGCTTTGCTTAATGAAGACTTTTCCGTGAAACAGTAACTGGAAGTCTTTCGCGCAGGAATACAATATATCTTATTTTCTAAAAGGGTTTTCAGGCGACCTACACAGTATATAAAGAAGCTGGTTGACTGACTCATCAACACACAGCAAAATCTACTGAAGCCACCAACGCGAAACTCGAAGAGCATAAGGGCTTGCTAAGACCGAGTTTTTCGAAATTCGGACCCCCTGCCCACCCAGGGGGGCAGAAAGGAACTGCAGGTTCCGCTCCCAATACACACAGATCTTCGAAATTTTGCAGGAAGGTTTCTAGCTACTGTTCCAAAAAAGTAGTTCCCCGATTTTCGATAATGGAATTTTAAGGGTGCAAAAACTGATAAAAATTGATTTTTGGCGGTGTTTCACAAAATTTTCTGATGCAACTTCGCGGGGAATAAAGATAAACCAACGAAATTCGGAGGGAAGGTTCTCGGGGATATTTCCGCTTTGTGAGGGGCGCCAGGAGAGTCCAAAGATTGGCTCCTCTTTTTATATTTTTACCATCTAACTCCAATGCAGTATTTCCTCTAGAATAATGAAATTTGGTACGGTGATGGCAATTGACGAGATCAAATGTCTGTTTGGTTCATTTTTTAATTATCTGGATGCAATTTTCCGGTATTTTATGTTTTTCCGGATTTTTCAGGATTTTTTTTTTTGGTTTTCATACATTAACATACAAACTAGCTTGTTGAAAGCTTAGTTCTTACATTGGTCATAAAATATCGATTTTGTTATTAGATTTAAAATTTATTTAAAGTATCCAGGACTATTTGTCAATTTATTATGAAGTAGCTGATATACCTGGCGTCTCTTGGACCCTTATTGATGAAATTTTGCGATTTCTGAATGTGAATATACAGAAAAAGTGAACAATATTCTCCACCTTTTCTCTCCGACCCTGCATCACACTGATTCATCTAAAGGGCCAGTGATTGGAGAGGAGTGAAACAGAATACAAGAAGAACATTTTTAAAAACTTTGTCTGTCTACTTTGTCTGTTTGAACACGCTAATCTCCAAAACGACTTGACGAATTTTCATGGGGTTTTCACAGGTAAATTCAGCGTAGCTTGCGGCAACATATAGGCTTACGAAAAATATAGATATCTTAATTTAAAGTTTTTGGAGTTTGCTCAGCTTGGTACAGTTCGTAGAAAAGTCGAAAGATGGCGTTTCATTAGTTGATTTTTAAAAGGCGCTCATATATAACAATAGCGAAGCATTGCCGGGTCTGCTAGTAATTTATATATTTTGGCACCTGTAGCAGAACGAAAAACATTGTTTATAAAGAAGCATTATCGTGGTGCACATATTACAAGATGCATTATCTGTACTTATTAGTTGCATTCAAGTGATTAACAATAGTCTTAACATTTGGAATACTAAACTTTTTTACCAAAATGGCATCACATATTTTTCAATAAACCTGATTGTGTTGCGAAGCGCACTGGCCCTGCTTGTGTATTCCTATAATCGAGTCAGAGATCTATAACCTAATAAAATGAGTCCGAAGATCTGGAAAATGCTGTGAGTGCACTCACAGCAATATGTGATTAATATGACCCGCTTGTGAGAGTTCTAGGATTCTTCCAATATGACCCATTTAAGAGAGTCATTGGACACTCATGTCAGTAAGAGTTGTTTGACCCGAATTTCTGGCTGGCCATTCTCGTGTCAATTGACTCGACTGTACAAGACTTAAGACTCATTAACGGAATGTTTACTATACTCGTATATACTTAATTACACATTTTTACATACATTTTTATATATTTTCACAGCTACTTGCACATTTATATAAGAATATTTACACAACTTTACACACATTTAAACACACACGTACACAAATTTACACACGTGTATACACCTATTTACACATAGTTACACATGTTTACGCTTATGTACATCTGTGTACAGCTTATTTACACAATTTTACACACAATTATACATATATGTGCACAAATTTACACACGTGTATACACAATTTACGCATCTGTGCAGCATATTTACATAAGCTTATATAAATATGTGCATAAATTTACACACATGCTTACATATTATATACAATTTTACACACGGGTATACAATTATTCACGCAAGTTTACATACGTCTATACACCTATTTACACAAATTTACACACGTGTACACTGATATTTAGACAAGTTTACATTTGTATGCCGACCTGTATTTGTATTTTATCATCTTTATAGTCAAAATTCGCCAACAGAAGATAGAACTTCATAAAAAAGGATTTTAATGATAAATCTATTGTTTAATGCTAAAATAACGATCGCCGTGTTCATAGAGTTGACAGCTCTTGAAGGGTAGACAACAATAGGAAGAGAAACGACATCTTTTTATAATTTTTTAACATCAACTTTTTTTATAAATTCATTTACTGATTTAGCAATACATTCAACTTATAATGTACAATGCAATAAATTCATCATCACCTAACAGTAATGATTTGTACAAAAATCAAGGGATTATTTTAGTTGCATTCATTACATCGTTCTCATTATAAATTTGCAAGATTCCTTTTACATTCCTTTGGGTAGGCTAAATGGAAACTATCACGTATTGCTGAAGAGGAAGGCTCATATGAGTATTCTTGGCAATCTGAAATACAGAAAAAAGGATGAGTTTTAGATCAACGATTTGCACTCCTTACAATAATGGAAAGGGAAACAGCGACATTTTATTTTATTTAATACAATATTCGACCTCCGTACTGAAATTAAGTCAGCCACCCTACTTACTTTCTATAAGGCTCCGATACACAGCTTCCGGTGTTTAGATCCGGGAACCGGACATTTGCCACCCGGATATTTGCTCCTAACTGCTTATACTGCTTCAGTATCCTTCTTGTTCAAAATGTAATTAATAACTATAAAAGAAATACAACTAAATATTCACATACAGGAAATAAAATTTGTATTAAGTAAAAGGTAAACAATAACATAAATATGATGGTATAGGACTTTCAGTTCAATTGGATAGCATAGTCTATACCGTTTAAAAATTCTGGCAATGTCTTCCGACGGTTCACATAGTCCAAGCACAGGGTCTTAAGCCGCCGCTGATGTTCTCGCATGGCACGTCTAATCCGCTTTTGTGGAGGTTCTCCGCGAGATGTACTCAAGAAAGAAGTTTCGACTAAACTCTGATCTTTCCGTATATCTTCAATCGCCTTTCAAATGGTTGGATGTGCCTGCCCGCCAAATTATTAAAAGAAGAATGCTAACCCTCGTAAAAATTATTTGTTCGATCCTCGTCGTCGAGAGCGGCTTGGTGGACATTCTGAAAAAATGTCTGAAAAAACGGCTGAAAAAATAATAAAAACCTGAGGTCCAAGCATCAATAATACAGCGTTCATCACGGCACACTTGAAGTCAGTTATGATGGTCCAGAAATAATGAAAGTGTTTGTGTTTCCAATGAACTCCGGCAGGTGTCTCCACATGTTGCGTTTTCTCTCAAACAATGATAGGTTCATGAAATCGTCAACAGAAGTCGCTGTCCTCAATTGAGTACTCTCCTTAAGTACTTCCGGTTAGGGCAACAAAAAAAAATTGCGACGATAAGAAGTAGTATTTGGCTTTGAAACTTCCAACTTATAACTGCATTAAACAAACGTTGGAAACCTTTCCAGCTAATAACTGTTCATCTCTCCAGTGATAGATTTCATTTTTCGAACAATAAATAGAAAATTAGCTAATGTATGCGATCGGTTTGTTCAGACGTCCATCCATCTGTCTTTGGCTAAGGTCAAAAACTCTCACCGGTGAGAAGAGTTAGCGTTTGGTCGGTCAGAAATCCCGGTGAGAAAACTGTGACGTCATTTTTACGCGGTCAGAAACGCCAGTTAGTGCTGCTATGCCTAATCGGTTGGTCTGACCGTACTCACCGAGAAAAAGACGGTTAGCCCAGTGAGAAATTACGTCATCATTCTCTCACCGGTGAGGGTTTTTGACCTTAGCCTTTGGAAACAATTCCAACAATGCATTGCGTTCGAATCGGGAGCGTGAGTATAGAGAATTGCTGGAAGAGACAAATCAGCCTTGCACTGGGGAAAACGCGTATCGAGCACTTCGTTACGGCTCCGCACGTGCTCTAAACGTTGTTGAGATGGTGCGCTTGCAGAATTCATGTGATTGACGATTATAGAAAGGGGATATCAGTGCCTAAACCAAAAGAATTTCTTTATTCGTAGGGAGCTTATCATTTATTACGATAACTTAAAATTGAATTAACTTTTTCAGACCCTGTTTTCACCATTCCGTTAATATGAGACAGAGCACGGACAAGTTTGAAGGTGAGATAGCCAAAATAGGTACAATGGCACATGCTCTAATGGGTCTATTATTATACCCCCTTAAAATTTTTCAATGACCAGATATGGCATGTAATATATCTAACAACTCGTAACGACATATCATGAACGTATAAAACGAATACTTAATGATGGCCGAAATTTGTTTACAAGTACTTGTTCTAATGACAACATATGTCACCTTTAGCACGTTCAAAGCTACGATATAGCATGTAATATATCAAACATCCCATAGCAATGTGTTATGAAGAAAAATATCAATTAATTAATAACTGTTGGAATTGGTTTAGTTCTACGTGTTCTAATGATACCTTATGGTACCGTTGGAACTTTCAATGCTAAGATATGGCATTATATATATATAAAACCATTCGTAACAACGTGTCAAGAGTGAATATAACGAGTAAATAATGAAAGTGGGAATTAGTTTAGTAGTACGTATCCTGATCGTACCACATGGTACTATTGGAACATTCAATGCTAAGATATGGCATGTAATATATCAAACCACTCGTAACGACGCACCATGAACGAATATTATGAGCAATTAATGATAGTGGAAATCAGTTTAGTTGTACGTCTCCTAATCGTACCACATGCTACCGTTGGAACTTACAATGCTAAGATAAGGCATGTTATATATCACACAACTCGTAACGGAGTGCCATGAGTGAATATAAAGTGTAATTAATGATAGTGGTAATTAATTTAGTAGTACGTATCTTGATTGTACCACATGGTATGTTGGAATTTACAATGCTAAGATATGGCATCTAGTGTATCAAACAACTCGTAACGAAGTATCATGAATGAATACGAGTAATTAATGGTAGCGGAAATTAGTTTAGTAATACATGCCCTACTCGTACCATATGGTACCATTAAAACTTTCAATGCTAAATTATGGCGTGTAACATATCAAATAACTTGTAACGACGTGTCATGAATGAATAAAATGAGTAATTAAATAAAAAATATTAAATCTTCTATACTCTATCCCGCTTTAAACTGATAGCACTGGAACTGTTACAGGTTATAAATTGCCACGCTCTAAGATTGTATTCTCTCACCAAAAAAAATAGTTCCAACAATAGATAGAACTAGCAGAGGACCCGGCGTTGCCCGGAATAATTACGCTTGTAGGTAACCAGAACAACCTCAAAAAGCTAAATTAAACCTCCAAATTGGTTAAATAATAACTCAATCACTACAATATAGAGCGGACAGGAATTTACCTCTTCACTGAAAAAATCCATTCTAGGTGATATACCGGGACTTGATTTACCGAAAAAATTTTTTTAAAAGCTCACAAATGGATGGACCTCTCCAAGGATGCCTTCTAGTCTAAATAATTTTTTACTCACATCTTACTTTAGATGTACACTTGATGTTGTTGCAATTTCCTTTCTTCTTTCGATGTCTTGAAGCAAAAATTGGCCATTCATCACTTTGTGTAGTAGCGGTCACCGATTCTTCTATTTACTTGCTTACCATTTGCTCAATACAGCACGGAGCTAAAGGAGTGAAGCACTATCGTCTTTCACTCTTTCTCAATAGTCTGCTAACTCATTATCTCCAGTTACTGATCATTTTTAAAGATTTTCAAGAAATTGTTAAGTACTAAGAATTCTCTTTTCTAAGAAAAGCCTGAATAACAGGAATTCTATGCATTGAATTCTATACTGCACAAACTTTGCCTTGCATTGTTGGTCATGAGACATATATTGTTGATCCTTGCATAGTGTTGGTGCATTGCGTGTTGACATCATTGTTGATACCTATTGTTGCACAAACTTTTATTTGCATTGTTGGTCATGAGATATATATTATTGGTCCGTGCAGAGTGTTTGTGAATTGCGTGTTGATACCATTGTTGATACCTATTGGTGCAAAAACTTTTTCTTGCATTGTTGGTCATGAGATATTTCTCATTAATATGCCCTGCCATAACCATGAATATCGATTTTTTATCAATAATTATTATTTTTTCGAAATCTGAGGTAGAAAGTGACCTTTCACATGCTTTGAAGGTCATGTATGCGAAATTTTATCAAGATCGGAATAAAACTGTAAATTTGTATAAAAAACAAACAAACAAACACACAAACCCACAAACAAACCCACAAACAAACATCCTTCTTTATATATATAGATGTATACAAAATATTCAAATAAATGAAAGATTATTATATTTATTAAGAGTTCCGTTTATTATTTACATATTATATTTCTCACATGAATTATAATAAAAGTACTTTGCACCTGCGCAGTGCACTCCAGATCAGTGTTGTCAGGTGTAGGGATTAATCCTTCGGTGTAGGGTATTTTTACTTGAAAAGGGATTAAGGGATTTTTACTTGAGAAAAAATGCAAAAGTGTAGGTTTTTTTTTTACTAATCCTTGAAAAATAAATTTAGTGACGATTTAAATTAAATCATGGATGGAATCAGAAAGAGGACGAGACTAGAAGACCAATTGAAGATCAGAGCAGCGGCGTCATTATATAATATCTATTGTTCTTTTACTGGATACAGAAGCCAATCCGGTTTCGAGATTGGTACTTTATACATAAGCAGATAAATATAAATAATCATCATACACATAATTGTCGATCAATTAGGACTTGTTATATTTTTGAAGACTTCACAGTTTGTAGGTGCACACTTTTGGCAAACGTTCATGATTTTCACCGAAATGCACCCAAATGGGTGGATTTGCAGTTTCGTGCACACTTTCAACAAACGTTCATTAAAATTTGTTTTTCATTTCGATAGCTTAAAAGCTAGCACATAATTTTTTTTTAAATTTTATGATGCGAATTATTTATAAACGCTGTTTTAACAACGTGATTTCAAACTTATTCAATGAAACAATGTTTGAGGATAACTGAGACAGTGAAATATCAAGAACAGATGAAGGGGGAGGTATATCGTACCTTCATCTGTTCTTGGAAATATCTAACCTGTTGGCTATAGAGGAAGGAGAGAGTGAGGAGGATCAGCAATAAATTGAATGAGCTAGCTTATTTATTTTAAAGGGCGGTACATATTCAGCGATTTCGCGTCGAGTTCGCCATATCTGGCACACTGTACACGATTTTCATTGCCGGAGCCATTTCACATTCAGCGAATTCGCGGCAGAAAGCGGATTAAAGCCGACAACGGCACGGGTTTTCGAATTTCAACCATGTTGGAATTTTCAGAAGTCGCTCCTATGAGTGAGCATCTCTCCAGTCCCAGAATCCTTAGCAACTGTTTCTAATCCACTTCTGCCAGTCAAATCGACCATATTGAAATTCGCCGATAGTGTGTTTTCTGCGCACGTGTGTCTCGTTTTCTGTCATTTTTCCTAATAAACAAATATAATAAATACATGTACACGATGTCTGGAAAGCAACTGAGACTGTATGAAAGAACGACTGATCGAACAACCAATCAGAGTGGCGTTCACATAGCTGGGGCAGATGGGGAGGATGCAGGCTGAAAGCAGAGAAGGAAGTTCATTCCTGCTGAATAAGAAACGACTCCGTATTTTAACAAGCGCGTCTTTGTGATGACTAGCAAACACCTGGATTCGGGAAAATGCTTCACTCCGCGAAGTCACTGAATGTAAACTGGCCTTTAGTTTAAAATAGATGTAACCTTCTTATTACTGTCTATAAATAATTTATTTACATATTAGTTGATGTATTAATTTTTTAAGCTTTGTTGCGGTTTTGCATTTATATAATGTCAACCCAAAGTCTGTACAATTGTTTCTTACTTACAAATTAATTATTAAATGATATTATAACTGGAGATAAGCCTACCAAGCAGCAGGTAAAGATTTTTCTATCGAATATAGTTTAGATTAGGTTAGGTTAGGTTCGTCATTTGTTTTACTTATTTAATTAGGTTAGGTTTGTCATTTGTTTTACTTATTTAATTAAATAAATTCTTTTCTGTGGTGTTATTGAGATTTTTACAGCTTTAGTGTCCAATTATACTTCAGTATCCCACCAAAGAGCGCTATACTGTTGCATAGTGATTTTTTTAACGTTGAGAGCGATTTATGCCTCACAAAGCCTGACAACACTGCTCCAGATGTTTTCATTTTCACTTAGCAATGGCCAAGGTTTCATCTTCCCAGCGCTATTTTTCCAAGCATAAAAGGGTTAGTCCCGTAATAGTTCAAGCAAGCAGATTGTTTTGAATGTTTATAGTGGTCTTCGCGTAGCTCATCCATCAGAGTCTGTGAACAACATGGTAAAAAGACGGAAAAATTAACTGGCATCTCAGCAGCAGCGATCTTTCGAGCAAAAGCCGAAATTGTTACCAAAGGGCAGTTAAGTACTCCTGTAAAGACACGTCAACTTACCAAAGGAGCCCACCATATTTCACAGCGATATGAGGAATTTACCCTGTCTGCTATATGCAGAATTGTTCATTGATTTTTCACATAAAATGAAATACCAACGATTGACAAAGTATTGAAATATATAAATGAACAAGACGATATGCCAAAGTTTTCATGAACAGTTTTGCATCGTGTTTTGAAAGAGATAGACTTCACTTTGAGTAAGACAAAACGTGAAGCATGTTTGCTCGACTGTGATAATATCATGATCTGGAGAATAAATTATCTCCTGTCTATAAAACAATACAGAGAAAAAGGACGGAATATTTATTATATGGATGAAACTTGTGTGAATGCCGGCCATACAAATCTTATAGTATGGCAAGACTCAACTGTACAAAGTCGGCAGCAAGCACTTTGTTCAGGGTTTCATTAGGCCTAAAATCACTGTCAGGGAAAGGGGGATGGCTAGTCATTACGCATGCAGATAATGAACAGGGATTTGTTCAGGGGGCTGCAGAAATTTTTCAAGCAAAAGAAGGTAAAGGGGATTACCATAATGAAATGAACGTGCCACATTTTGAAGAATGGTTTACAAATAAGCTCATACCAAATATTGTACCTCATAGTGTCATTATCATGGACAATGGCCCGTATTACTCTGTTAAGTTGGAACGAGTGCCAACTAATCGGATAAGCAAAATTCAGTGTCGACTTACTGAAAAAGTGTTACCATGGGATTCAACAATGGTAAAACAAGAACTCATGCATGTTGTTGACTCTGTAAAACACAAATTCAATACTTATAGAATTGATAACATTGCAAAATTAGCTGGTTATAATGTACTTTGTCTTCCCCCCTATCATTGCGACTTAAATCCAATCGACATGGCTTGGAGACAAGTGAAAGGATTTGTGGCTCGTGAAAATCGTCATTTCAAAATAGAAAAAGTTGAACGCTTAACTTCGGATGCTATATCACGAGTTACAAAAGAAAATTGAATTATGTGCAACATGTGAAAGAGGAAGAAGAAAAGTTGTGGGAGCCTGATGGCCTGGTTGAAACGACGGTGGAGCGATTGGCATTCTCCGTTGGTGATTTGACCAATTCAGCTTCAGACTCTGATATTGAAATGAGCGGGGTTGATGAACATTAAATTTTTTTGTGCTTAAACAGCCCTTTTCAGTACCAATATATTAAGGAAAGAGACAAAACCATGGGGTTTCATGTATTTACTGCATATTTCATTAAAGAAATTTAATAAGTATATTTTCAATAAAATTAAACACCATTCCTTCAGTACAAAGAAAATGTAAAAAAATATAATCGTTATAAACAATTTTTGACTACAACACCTCAGAGATTTATATACGTCCGTTTGAGTCGTAATTTTTATGAAATAAAGTTCAATTTAATTGTAATAGCTGCTTAGCAAGCTGCCTGAAGCAAAAAAAAGGGCTCGTAAGGATACACAGTTTCAGGTAAATTGTCAGACTCGTTTTCACATAACACTTGTAGTGCTATCAACTTAAAGCGGCATAGACTATAGTAACATGGACTTATTTTATTAATTTTATTTAATTATAATTTTGATTATTAATGATAAAAAGAAATAAACATAGATTACAGATTAACAGTCTCTTAATTTATCACTTAGCTATCATCACTTAAGTAGAAGCATACGAGAAACTAATTTTAACGTTTAAGCATACGAGAAACAAAGCACCCCCCTCCCTTTCATCTATTCCTGGGCCCACATTTCGCATTAAACGTGTTTATCCGAAATCAATGATCGTACATACGGATTTAGTTGTTATTGTGATATTCCAACAAGAAGTTTTGTTGGACTTTAAACTAATTATATTAAATAAGGTTCAAGCTAGGTAGACTTAATCAAAGAATGGCGATTTATTTACAAATGAGGGGTTGATGATTTATAATGATAAGAATAGGGGAGGAATAAATAAGTGCATGAATATACAATTCTTATAAACTTGTAATTGGAGGTATGCAGTTTTGAATATAAATTAATATAGACCTTGAAGCAAGGTCAGCACAGTTAACTTAAAGTCATTAATATCGATGATCATAAGAGCCAACCTCGGTATGGCGCAACCCACCTTAACAGTAAGCTTGGACTAAGCATTGGGAAATTTGATATAAGCATAGGGGTACTTACAGACTCGCAGGGTGGAGTTACCTATCGTCGCTTGGGTCATTCATGTCGGCAACTAAGATCTGTGTTCTTCTCAGGATCGAACTTGAAACCAGTCCCTCTGCGAATCCGAAAGCCCCCCCTTATATCTCATCCCTGGGTCCAGTACCGAGTTGTCGAGCGTTCTGGCTTCCTATTGGCTCAGGCTGATGCCGATGGTGCCGCCCTCTGTTGGCGGAGTTTTGAAACACTTTACTTTCATGGAAGCTATGACACCAGCCACACGCTGAGCCCAGTGGCCTCCTGGCCACATGGTGGATCGGAAAAATAAACAAGTTTTCGATTTCTTCGAAAAGGACGAATGTCACAACTCCCCCCTCCCGCCGGAGGGGCAAGGGAAGCATTTCACTAGAGATGTCTCTGCTGAACGTCTCGAATCAATAGACACGACCTTCGTTGAGTCGCCTATATTCTATCCTTGGTTGTCGTCTGAGGTTATAGTGTTGGTAATGTTCCGGATTCTGGTTGACGTCAGGAATTTGTGTCTCTGGAGGTTGTGGACCATTGTCATTGATGACAATCCGTGTGTCTATCGGGTCAGGTGGTGCTAAAGCATAGCAATCATCTTCTTCTGAGTCGTCTTCTTCTGAGTCATCCGTTACGACTGGAGGTTTGGCTGTCCGTTTTTGGCGTCTGCAAGTATTCTCCCTAAAATCAAAATTTCCCTTTGCAAGCTTAAGTCGGTCCATGTGTACCACCTGTGGCTCTTTAGTTCGAATGTTTCTTATCTGAAAGTTGACCCTACTGATCTGTTTAGATATAACATAAGGACCCCCATATCTGTACCCCAACTTATTCTTTCCTCCGCCCTTAAGAAGTAAAAGCACTCTGTCTCCGGGTTTATACTGCTTTAGGTGTCTTCCTTTGTTTCTCTCATTTAATTTGTTAAGACGCGTTTTGTCGCTTTCTTCAATAGCTATTTCGCGAGTGATTTGCAGTCTAGCGACGAGGTCTGATGTGTATTGTGTTGGTGTCATTTCGTTCTCAACTCGATCACCACTATTCCACGGGGTATGAGGATCAAAGCCATATAATAAATGTGCAGGGGTGTCTCTCGTGTTTTCGTTATAGGTCGTCCGTATGCTAAAAAGGGCAGAATTTAGCAGCTGTTTCCATTGGGACGGCTTACCATCACAGAGTTTCCGTAGGGTTTCGAGCACGTTTTGATTCATTCTCTCCACCAGGCCATTGGAGCATGGACGATAGGACGTGGTGCAGGTATGAGTGATGCCGACATCCCGAAATAAGTTACTCATAAGTTCTGAGGTAAAATTGGCTCCACGGTCAGATATGACTTCGCACGGAAGTCCATAGCGACAAACTATATGTTCAATGAATGCTTTAGCTATAGTTTCAGCTGATTGATTTTTTAATGAGATGGCCTCAGGGTATCTTGATAGAACGTCAATGCAGACAAGAATGTATTTGTCTCCTTGTTCTGTTTCCGGTAATGGGCCGATGACATCCCAACACATTTTTTCGAATGGATATTTGGCTTTAATACCAGTTTGAAACGGTGCTGGTCCCTTCTGCAATTTACACTTCTGGCATAAGCTACATGCTTGTATGTAAGCATACGTATCCTTGTTCATGGATGGCCAGTAATATTGTTGCCTGATGGCAGCAATGGTCTTATTGACTCCTTTATGACCTGCAAGTTTGCTGTCATGAGCCATTTCAGTAATTTTCATTACCATGTTTTCTCCAATGCAAATTTTTCCTTTGTTCCTGTAAGGATCGTTATCCCTTTTAATTCGCTCGTCAAACCATAGTAATATCCCGTCCTGTAATTCAAACCGTCCTTTGCGACACTCCAGCTTATTATTCTTCAGATTTAGGATTTTGTTATAAAAATATGGATCGGTGCGTTGAGGGTCTCGTATGTTTTCCTGGAGATTGTCCGACTGGATCTTAATGATCCCCATGCACTCCCTACTGTGTGGCCTTGAGAGAAAGTCTGCCACAACATTCTTCTCCCCAGCTATGTGGCTTATAATTAAGTTGTACTCCTGTACTTCTAATGACCAGCGCAAGAGTCTTTGGTTGACGTATCCCAGATTTGATAAGAATGAGAGTGGTTTGTGGTCCGACATCAAATGTATGGGAAAACCAAGGATCATTTGACGGAATTTGCGTAGGGCAAGGACAATGGCTAGGAGTTCTTTTTCTATAGTGCTGTAATTTCTTTGTGCCCCTCGGAGTTTCGTGCTGAAGAATGCAATGGGCTTCATGCCATCTCCTACTTCTTGCTGTAGAACCGCACCCACCGCTTCATCTGAAGCATCAGTAAGTAGCAAGAAGTCTTTACCATAGTCAGGTGAGGCTAGGACAGGAGGGTTACTTAATATCCTTTTTATCTGTTCAAAGGCTGCCTGATATTCTGCAGACCACGTGAATTTTTTGTCTTTCTTGGTGAGTTCAGTGATGGGTGACAATATTCCAGATAAATTAGCAATGAATGGGCGGTAAAAGTTTATTGCCCCATTGAATGATCTTACTTGCTTAACGTTGGTCGGATGTTGCAATTCCATGATCGCTTTTATGTTTTCTGGATCAGGCTGTAGCCCGTCCTTCAATAGGATGTGTCCCAGGTAGGTTACCTGGTGCATTGCCAGTTTGCATTTGGACGGTTTCATGATGACGTTGTGCTCATGAAATTTTTTAAAAAGCCACGCCAACAGCTCCATGTGTTCCTCACATGTTTTGAAATATACTAGGACATCATCCTGGAACACGTATATGCCTTGCACGAGACGGTGGTATAGTATGTCGGTCATGAAGGCCTGGAAAATTTGAGCAGAGTTTTTCGCACCCTGGGGCATCCGGGTCAACTGAAATTTGCCCCATGGTGTTTGAAACGCGAAGCAGTGACATAATTTGGGCAAAGTTGGTAATTGATAGTAGCCCGAGTTCAGGTCAATGACACTGAACCAGGTGTGACTGTTTAGATCATGTAATAATTCATGTATTTTAGGCATGGGGAAGTCTAATGCGGTTGTCGCGTCATTTACCTTTCGCAAATCTAATGTGACCCTTATGTCACCGTCCCCTTTCTTAACCACATGAATCGGTGAATTCCAATTCGATTTAATGCCGGCATTTTTGTACTGTTCAATTTTTTTTTAAGAGCATCTATATGTATTTTAGGAATTGGATACTGTCGGACAAATACAGGCTTTGATTGGTCTATTTTGAATTCGACTATGACATCTTTGATACCTGTCAAAGTTTCAATTTCATCAGCAAAATTTGCTTCATATTTTGCAATCAAGTCGTCTAGTCTAGTTCTGTGATTATTGTCCAGATTTCCGCTCTCAATTTTGTTCATGAGAATGTTATTTGCAACGACTATTTCCTTTTGCATATTATCTCTAAATTCAAATTTCGCGCCTCCAATAATGTCACTGCCCAGAATGCCCTGATAATTCCGATTTGGGAGTGGGTGAATAATAAATTTTCTACTGCAAAAGGTTTTATCACCTATTCTAATGTCTGTTAATACAGCCTCAGTCAGGTGTTTGTTGTCAATAATGCCAGAGAGAGTGACGTTTTCCGGTATATAGGAGACCCATCTGGCTAATCTTTTAGCTGTGTTCTCATGCAATATGCTAATTTGAGAACCAGTGTCAATTATCATGCGGATTTTTTCTTTTCCTATGATGACTGTGATGATGAATAAATCATTTTCGCGGTTAGGGCGGACGATATTTGACTGTATATGATTAGACTGGGTAGTGTCCGATCTGTACCCAGTCTTTAATAGTTTAAATGACAATCTTGTTGTACGTGTCCGATTTTATTGTATTTCCAGCAGCGATTTTCTTTTACCCTCTTATTCTGAGGCTTTCTTTTATATTTTCGGTCCTGCTGCAGTCATTATATGTCTTTCTGCTGATTATCTATAATTTGTTTGAGTTCATCTATTTTCGCTTCAGTGGATTTTTGGTTTTCCAACATTTGTTGGATGATGGGCGCGACCTCACTATTAATGGAAGTTTTGATCAATTCTAATTTGTTTGTTTGTTTTTCAGTGCCCATGTGTTCCGCTTTTGTGGCAATCAATATGGCTTCCTGGAACGACGATGGTTCCTTGCATGTCAGCAACATCTGTGCTGATGGAATAACGGTTTCCGAGAAATGGGATAATAGTAATTTATCTTTTTCTTTTTCAAATATACTGGTTTTCCTTGCCATCTTATCAAACAAAAGCTGTAGTCAATTTGCATAATCGCGGATAGATTCTTGATCATGTTGTTTAGCTTGGAAAAATTTTAATTCTGCGAATTGCAAGTCTTCCTTTACTTGGAATAGGTCGTACATACGATTCTTTAGTTCACTATAAGAGCTAATCTTAAATAGGGCGTGATTATTGAATATAGTAGCCGCTCGCCCTTTGATTTTGGTACGGAGAACCCCCAAAGTAACTGTGTTCTGCCACCCCGCTATACTTGCGGTGGTTTCTACTGCATCCAGAAACACATGCACGTTAATTGATCCTTCCTCCCCGGAAAAGGTGGGAATTAAGTTTGTAAATCCAACTATAGCGTCACTCCTGATCGCTATCTGCGAAGCCGCATCGCCTTCTGCCTCTTTATTTTGTTCGGGCGCCATTGTGATATTCCAACAAGAAGTTTTGTTGGACTTTAAACTAATTATATTAAATAAGGTTCAAGCTAGGCAGACTTAATCAAAGAATGGCGATTTATTTACAAATGAGGGGTTGATGATTTATAATGATAAGAATAGGGGAGGAATAAATAAGTGTATGAATATACAATTCTAAAAACTTGTAATTGGAGGTATGCAGTTTTGAATATAAATTAATATAGACCTTGAAGCAAGGTCAGCACAGTTAACTTAAAGTCATTAATATCGATGATCATAAGAGCCAACCTCGGTATGGCGCAACCCACCTTAACACTAAGCTTGGACTAAGCATTGGGGAATTTGATATAAGCATAGGGGTACTTACAGACTCGCAGGGTGGAGTTACCGATCGTCGCTTGGGTCATTCATGTCGGCAACTAAGATCTCTGTTCTTCTCAGGATCGAACTTGAAACCAGTCCCTCTGCGAATCCGAAAGCCCCCCCTTATATCTCATCCCTGGGTCCAGTACCGAGTTGTCGAGCGTTCTGGCTTCCTATTGGCTCAGGCTGATGCCGATGGTGCCGCCCTCTGTTGGCGGAGTTTTGAAACACTTTACTTTCATGGAAGCTATGACGCCAGCCACACGCCGAGCCCAGTGGCCTCCTGGCCACGTGGTGGATCGGAAAAATAAACAAGTTTTCGATTTCTTCGAAAAGGACGAATGTCACATTATGTAATGCCAATATCCTGTCCTATTTTCGTTAGGCTCCATTTTCTCGCAGTCTGATTGGAGTAGAAACTTGTCTCCTGGGAACATACACAAGCTGCGATTGCAGAGTGCATGGTGTAAGATCAGGTGAGAGAAATGGTGGCTGCTGCTTCTTCTACTTATTTCCAAGAGCTTGTATCAATAATGAAACATGCATGATCCATAAAATCAAATAGAACTCTTATGTATGTATACTATGTACTTTTAGACAACTATGTAATACATGTTTTCTTTAATCAGTCTTCCAAAATTTCAATTTAATTGACGCGTCGCGACGACCAGTTCAGCAGGCATCCATTTTAAGCTGCTAGAGAAAGCGGAAGTTGAGATAGGTGCAGACATGCACATTAACGATCAGTAATAACGATAATTTTGCATACAATTGATAAATAATTTGATTTTGCACCTTCAAATAACGTTTAATTTTTCATTTAAAAATAAGGAAAATTTTCCTTGGAATGTCTATATTGAGTGACAAAAAACGCTTTTGGCGCTGCGTTTTCGTTTAGGAGAAATAAATTCTTTTCGATGCGAGTGTTGCAGTTTTTCACTATAAACGTAAGGTTAAAAGCTAAAAATATACAAAAAAATTGCAGACACATGCTAAAAAATCAAGTTTTAATCGTACGGGCATGAAAAACACACCAATCAAAAGAAAAAGCTCGAATGCAGATACGTTTTTTCTTGTGTGATGATATCTATTAAAATATTTTTGTGAGAGCCACTTAAATTCGTGTTCCCATGTTAAAAAATAGGGCATTCGTGCTAGGCTATTGCAGAGGCCGACTTCCTAAATTCCTGGGTTTGTGGGATCTAGACTGAATCCCAACTCCTGGCATGGGTTGACTAATGTATTCAGTAGCTCTTCATATATGTTTTGACCAGTTTGCTGTAGGTTTAAACTGAGGTTATTGAAATTCTTAGAAAAGCAGGTATGAAAAAGTCTCTCTGTTATGTGTAAGGCTATCGCTGGGCCAAGCCTCCAACTCAGCTCGACGGCACAATTCTCCCGATGATGTTAAGATCAATTCCACCTGTTTCCGCCTGAGCTGTGGAATGTCCACCAAGCCACTCTCGACGACGAGGATCGAACAAATAATTTTTGCGAGGGTTAGCATGCTTCTTTTAATAATTTGGTGGGGCATACACATCCAACCATTTGGAAGGCGATTGAAGATATACGGAGAGATCAGAGTTTAGTTGAAGCTTCTTTCTTGAGTACATCTCCAACCTCCACTAAAGCGGATTAGACGTGCCACGCAAGATCATCAGTGGCAGCTTAAGACCCTGTGCTTGGACTATGTGAACCGTCGGAAGACATTGACAGAATTTTTAAATGGTATAGACCATGCTATCCAATTGAATTAAAAGTCCTATACCATCATATTTATGTTATTGTTTACCTTTTACTTAATAAAAATGTAATTTCCAGTGTGTGATCAGTTTGTCGTATTTCTTTTATAGTTATTAATCATATAGTATTTATGTTATTATTTATTTTATACACTCTAGTATTATTGTTTACTTTTTACTTAATAAAAAAATTTTATTTCCTGTATGTGAATAGTTATTTGTATTTCTTTTATAGTTATTAATTACATTCTGAACAAGAAGGATACTGAGGCAATATAAGCAGTTTGGAGCATATGTCCCGTGTAGCAAAT
Organism: Rhysida immarginata; assembly: GCA_023313115.1. NCBI lineage: Eukaryota > Metazoa > Arthropoda > Chilopoda > Scolopendromorpha > Scolopendridae > Rhysida > Rhysida immarginata. The sequence goes on from JAHWFO010095075.1 coordinate 32,011, forward strand.
GTCCTGAGTGGCAAATGTCCAGGTGGCAAATGTCCTGTATGGCAAATGTCCAAGTATTTGTATTTCATTTGTATTTTTTGTGTATTTTATTTGTAAAGTATTTTGTTTTTGTATTCGCGAGTGAAAGGAAATATAGAGGGCGCCACGGTCGCTCTGCTATGGCTGTCGTGAGTGGTACAGAAACGTGCGCTAGTGAAGGAATAGATATGGTCGATTCAAGATAAATGAACGTAATTTTTCAAACAATTTCCTTTGCAAAAATTTTTAACTATGCAGGAGGAGACGGTAGATGATGTTTCGTAGAAGGAAAGGCGGTGGTGGATGCGAAACAAATCGTTACACGCTGTATTGTTCATCGGACTAAACAAAAGCATGAAGCTATTTTTTCTGTCTACAAACATCCATGTGTGATGTAATCACTTGTTAATTAGTTTTCTTTAATGAAATTACTGA
>JAHWFO010095075.1:42463-59339 GCA_023313115.1 Rhysida immarginata
ATAAAATTCCCTGATTTCCTAAGCATAAGGCTGCAAACAATACATATCTATCGCATTCCGTCTTTTTTTATTGATTTTCAAAATCCATCAGTCATTTTTGGGACACCCTGTATGTTGTGAGCGTTAATCCTTGCTGGATATTAGGGTTTTCGTGTATTTTATTACTTTTTTAAACAGACTTATTAGTATATAGTTTAAATAGGAGTTTTCGTTTATATATCCCACTTCCTATTTGGGTCCATTGATGAATTGAGCTCAAATAACGGCAACTAGATGGTTTTAATAGATAGATTCATGTGTTCTGATGAGCAATATGACTTTTTGTTTGGGTAATCTTGAATCTTGATGTATGTTTTAAGTAAGTTTTGTTTTTATAAAGACTGTTTATTTAGTGGCGTCAGCTGTTGCTCAACAATAGTGAAATCAACAGCGGCCGTCATTGTTGGAGCTTGGCATTGTTCTTTGGAGAAAATCCTCGGAGGATCATTGCCCAGCTCCAACGAGGTATTGTTGTCAAAATATGAAATGTTGTTTAAAAAAATGACTAATTGAAAAAAGAGGAGTTGAATGTTGTTGTTGTTGAAGAGAGAAAGACATTCTGATGTGAGAGAGAAGGCTGACATGTTGGTTTTGTTTTTGTTGAGTGTTCGAGCAGTTAGAAAAGTATATTATAAATTCAATCTGCATAAAGAACACTTAAAGAAAAGAAACTGCTTTACTCTTAAGTTCATTATAATGAGTCTACAAATTAATGTTTTGTTTTCCCAAACTGTGCCATAATTTTAGCGTTCCATGGTTGGCAGAGTTGAAAGGAGAACGTCGATGCTGGATGGTGTAGGCAATGTGAATGCTGCAACTGGTGAGATTATTATTTGTTATTTGTATCCCTCTTCAATACGGAATTCAAAACCATTTCCACCTGGACAATGAGGCAAGAACTACGAGGACTGGGCTTAACCAGTTGTTTTGCGACAAGAAAGCCTGTAGTTACCGCAATTAATCGGAAAAAGAGACTCCAATTTCCAAAGGAGTATGAAGAGGGATACTTTGATTGATAATTCTACCTGGGTTACTGAACACCCACGCTATTTTGTCAAGTAGTGACTTCGTTTTAAGGAATGTCCATTGCGAACTATGATAGCTCGTCATGGAACTTACCTTTATCAATAAGAAAAAGTCCAAGGACGTGTTTGTGTTAGCCATTGTTGAAGCAAGGAATTTTGTTTAAGAACTTTAATTTTGCAACACATAGCATATTAAAAAGTTTTTGGTATGTATAATAGGAAAACAAGCTAGTTGGGATGCAAGCCATTGTATTTACCTTGCTCTCTATAAAGGCTATTTTATTACACATTCACTTTCAGCGTCACAAGCGCAGCTGGACCCGTAATCAATATCAACTCGAATGCCTCATAGTTTGCGTGTCTATCTAAGACATGACGTACTGATTAGGTGTCAAAGCTTAATTAAACGTTGACCTTGTTCTAGTAAAGGGTTTTGGTTGGGTTACTGTGGTCCTCCCAATTTTTAAAAGGAGCACGCGATGCGCTCAAGTAGTGCATGGCATGCATTGATGAACTCCCCTTATAAAAAGGATATGCAACGCGCTGAGTAGTGATGTGTGAGTCTGGGATTGTTGGTGGTTGAACCTGGGTAATAAAAGAATAAAACACCATTATCGATGCATCCCAGTAACTTATCTCTCTTATTACTGATTGAAGATTAATTTGATATTTATTGTTTCAAGCTGATTTAGTCCTGGGTAATTAGTATTAAAAGAAAAGCAGAATCATTGAAATACTGCAGGGCATTACGCCCGGGACTGCCCCCAGCAGACTTCTTGGACTCAAATAATAGGATCCAGATACTGTGGACGGACCTTAGAAGAAACACGAGGAAACCACTATTCCACATAAAATATTTAATAGGATGAATGCACATTTCGGCAGCCAAGCTCCCTTGTATGCTGAAGAAGGCAACTTGGCTGCCGAAATGTACATTCATCCTAATAAATATTTTATGTGGAATAGTGGTTTCCTCGTGTTTCTTCTTGGACTCAGAATGTGAATCTGGGCACCTCATCATGCGACCCCTTGGTGGTGCATTGCGTCGAAGGTGGGCTCTGCGTCACCAAGGTGGAGCTCCAAGGACAGCCAGTGTCCATGTTAATTGACACTGGCTCCCACGTGTCAATGGTAGATATGGAGGTCTGTAGACAGATCTCTGGTGCTCCCTGGCACCCTGTCAACATGACAATTAGAAGTGTGGGGGGTAACTGTTTCACTATAGAACAGGGAGTTACACTGGATGTCAGCCTCCAAGGCCGTCGTATGGGGCCACGTACATTTATGTTGCATGCATTCACAGACCCACCATCCGACGGTATCTTGGGGATGGATGTACTCCAAGGATTGACATTCCAGTGTGCTGCAACGGTGACGGTCTGTACTGCAGATGTCCTTCTACCAGACACAAATGGTCGTAACCCTAGTGGACGTGGGGGCATCGTGGATATGGGAATCAGAGAACGCAGTGGGTCCAGTAATGCGCAGGCATTTGAACAGATTATTCAAGAGTCTGAGCAAATGGTGATCAGAACTCTGGGCCGTACACAGGGTCCTAATGGGCGTAGATAAGCACAGTGGCTGGGCCCGTTCATGGTGCAAGCCCGTGACAATTGCGGATGGATTCGGGTAGTGGGTCAGCGTTACGGAGATGTTCGCTGGGTCCATGGATCCCAAGCCTGGACAAGATGCCTGGGTGCTAAACAGCGTAATTTGAGAGAGGATCGGGGAGCACTTTTTACAGGACTATCAGGGCCAAGAGGATTATCCCGGGTCCCATGATATGGCTACCCCACAGGGAGAATTGTGTAAATATCCATTGCGAACTATGAATATTTTCTGATGATAGCTCGTCATAGAACCTACCTTTGTCAATAGGAAAAAGTCCAAGGACGTGTTTGTGTTAGCCATTGTTGGAGCAAGGAAGTTTGTTTAAGAACTTTAATTTTGTAACTCATAGCATATTAAAAAGTTTTAGATATGTGTAATAGGAAAACAAGCTAGTTGGGATACAAACCATTGTATTTACCCTTCTCTCCTATAAAGGCTATTTTATTACACATTCACTTTCAGCGTCATAAGCGCAGGTGGACCCGTAATCAGTATCAACTCGAATGCCTCATAATTTACGTGTCTATCTGGCATGACGTACTGATTAGGTGTCAAAGCGCAATTTAACGTTGTCCTTGTTTTAGTAAGGGGTTTTGGTTGGGTTACTGTGGTCCAAAGATCTTTACTTGTGTTAACAAATTCATTAAATTTTGGACCTTTAAGTTAGAAACTCTGCTGATAATACCATGCCTCTCGTGTGCTTGTTGGCCCTGTAATAGATTATCGCTTATTTCTCGCCATTTTGGGTTAGTTGTGAAAGTGATGAATTAATCTGGTCTTCCGTTTTTCCTTACATATGTCATGGTATCCCGAGTCTTTTCATGCATATATCGCGAACCTCTTGTAAAAGATGATGGTGAAATTACTAATTGACCCAAATTTTTATATCTACCATCGCTGTTTATTGCGTCCTTAAGATGAGCGAAATTGTTTTCTCTAAGTTGTTTTTGATTGGTGCGGATGAAGGAAAGACGCTCTGACTCTATTATTGCATCATGTCAACTAAATATTGATTATAGAGTTGGCAGAAATAATGTAAGAAGTTAACTTCATTTTCCCTTGCCTTAATGCATAAAAATTCATTGCGGACAATTTTTGATGAATAAATTTGTTTTATGTTAAGATGATAATCATCTTCACTATACGGAAACAGTAGAGGATATTGAAGAGAATCATAAGATTTGTGAATTTCAGATATTAGTTCAGATATTAAAAGTTGGTTACTTTTTGAATGCAAAATAATTTGTCTTTTGAAAATCTTCGCCCGCTAATAATACATCAACTTCATTAATGATAGGTGCGTTGGGGGAGCCGGTGCGTTGTGCCGTCCCTTGTGATTTCATGAGGATATTTTATCTGCGTGAATCATAATCTTGAAATTGGCATTTTCATTTTCAGTAACCTGTTCTAATGCCGTTTTAAAACTACAATATTAACGTAGTTGTTGTTCGAGTGTAACATCTCTTGTAAGTCGTGCACAACACTTGAATTATGTTTGGGGATATTGTTACATCTTAATGTTGCCTCGTTTTTGTCGTCGCCCATAAAATATAACTGGAGATACTTTGGCTCTGCATTTTCTTCTGGAAGAAGTGAACCAACTAAGTGGTAAATGTGTCCTGGGATTTTAAAAGTAGGCGTGTTATTATCCTCGGATACAATATTTGTGGCACCAAACGAAGTCATTTGAAAAGCATTATTGTAATTTCTTAACGAAGAAAGGAACATCTTTGTTCTAGAATATGTGCCAATTAAAAGCCTTTTAAGTGGTTGAGGGGGTTCTTTTATAGGTTCTACTTTAACTTTACCATTATTACAGCACATGCCCGAACTCTGTCCTTTCCATTTAAAGCTTTACGATGACAACATATTACTGACATGGACCCAATATCACGGAATTTTGAAGAGTATTCGAAGAATAAGAAAAATTCCGCGACGGGAAGCCTTATTAATAATAAGTGGAAATTAAAGGAAAAAGAGCTCACCCTGGGAAGCGAGAATGGAGCGGTCGCGAGAGTCGCGAATTGTGCGAGACCACGAGAAGAGAAGGGGAGCGCGAGTGAAGACAGAGATAGGAGATGAAGAACCAGCGAGCGTGTCCGGCTTGAATCTTTGGAAGAGGACATGCAAAAGTCGTTTGGATGTTGAAGATCCAAAGTCTCCGAAAATATTAAATAGTAATAGCGGAGCTATAGAGAAATTAACCAATATGGTAATGACTCGTGTTTTCTGTATGCAGACATACGCCACGTCGAAGCTGAGCAACCGAGACCGAAACGAGAAGGACTGCGGCCGACGGAATGTTTCGGACAGCTCCGTCCCCGTTCAGTAGTGCTGCAGGATTTCAGCAAAGCCACTTATGCTGGTAACCTTGATTTGACTTTTTATAAGTTAAGCATAAGCAGTGTATCCTCGCTGAATTTCGTCCCGTCAAATATTACATGCTGCCGTATAGAAAATACGCAGGGCAGTCAGGAAATTTTTACTGAGTTAAAATTTCTGGATTTCAGTTCGGAAATTCATGATGTATTTCCGTTCAGTTTGAAGGCATATTGTGAAACAGGCGTCGGTGGATTTTTAGCGACGGCCTGAGAGCGAGGGAAAAAAAAGAAGCGGGAAAAAAAATTCCGCATCAAGGAAAGGGTGCCTGGCTTCTCTGGCATTTTTTTTTCTTGGTTCGATTTTGTCTTCTAAGATAAGTGGGGCGTATTGTATAATTGTTAGCCCGTTATAAATTGCATTTCTTAGGAGGTTTAAGAAGTGTACATATAGCTATTGCATTTGGATGAAATTTTTGGAAATTTCTGTGTTGCAAGGACTATTGATTTAGGAGCTGGAGTATTTTAAGAATTCTCTATTGTGGGTTTAGTCCGAAAGACCTATTGCGTAATTGAAGGTCTGGTTTCAGGAATAAAATATTTATTTTATAATTTTTTCTTAGATGAGGATATGTTTCATATCTGTTGAAATATTTAATATAAGGAGCGCCCGGAATTGCTTATTGTGGTGGCGTATTTATATATAGGTATATTAATGGTTTTAAGAATTAAGCTCTCAAATAAACGGAACATTATACCTTTATTCGTTCTTTAAATTCTGATGTACTGGGATACATGCAATTGGATTTAAGTTTTCAAACTCAGTGACATTTTTTCTCTTGTTTTTCTCTCTGTGAGTTTCATGGAAGGCCCGGCCGGATTGCAGCATCCCTGCATTAACGAAGCAATCTTCTAGAAAGGAAGAGCAAGTTGCAGGGAGCATCAGCCGTCGGCAGGAAATTTCGGCATCGAGTTCTGCTCTCATATCTCAAGTCCATAGAGTCGTTTCAGGGCTCTGCAAGATTGGTCAAGATATGTCAATGCAGTCAAGCAAGCTAATGTGCTTTATGTTTAGTGTATAACTTTCTTTGCTATGTCGATGCAACTATTATTTAAAGAGAGCTTTATGAGTTGTGGTTTGAAGATATTATTTATCTCATATTAAATTTTTCCGATACAGCAAGATAATAACGTCATATCGAGTGCACAGCAATATGTTGAAGAGATGCTGCAGGTCGTTGCATTGCACGACATTGAGGGCATACCAAATGACATTTTTCTGCAAGAGAAGGCACGGCCGCACACAACGAACATTCTTTGCAATATACTGTAAAAAAGAAAAAATAATTATTTGTGATTTCCTTAAAGTTTGGATTTAATTAATAAACTTTATATTTTCCACACGTTCTCTGTTTCTAACTTACCTTACACGCTTCCACGTTACACCCAATCGGTATATCTTTGTCAGTTTCGTACAATGTAGATGGATTGTATATAAAAGCAGAGTTTTCTTTACATTTCCAAGGAAGTGACCGCATTGCTACAGATGGTCGTATTTTTTCCAATTTTGCGTCTTTTTTTTGCGTTTCATTAAATCGTCTTCGTTTAGCAGTTACGCACATATTTTCTATTCTAGTGTCCCTATCCTTCTGAGATTCAGCAATTCCATTGCGAAAAACTCTATTACGACTTTCATTTAACCTTTTTTGAGTTTTTTTTCTTTAGTTTCTAAAGACCTTTCCAAACGCTTTCGTGACGCTTTATTTTTATGAAATTTCAGCTCACCTCTAGGAGTTTTCATTGGCCTACCTCGATTTTTAACACGGGAAAAGATTTATTGCTTAACGGAAATGGGAGCAAATGTTTCGTGCAAAAATGAGTTTTAAGTGATCTCGCATTAAACTTATGTCAAAGTTTTGATCAGATAAGAAAAAAAGATGGCGACCATGCCGGTTGCATGCTAACTTGCTCGTCTCTCCTAAGATAATTCTTGATCTGTTGCTTTATAAAATCCTTTCCTTGAAACAGTTTTCTATTCTAACGATACAAGTCCTTCCTTCGGGGAGAAATTAAGGAAAATTTTGCAAAACAGAGTAACCAACTTTTCCTTCATTGGTGTAATAGAACACGTCGAAGTAAAGGATTTGCGTGCCGGGATGGGGATTCCCCTCTCCCCCAGGAGCGCTGCCAGCGTTCCTCCTCGGTAGGGAGGGCGGAATTCCCGGTAAAGGGAATGGGAGACTGCCCTCCCCGGAGTAAGAAACGTCGTAATTCAGCCAACAGTGCCAAATCTTGTAGTTCTTCTATGGAAGACGTCGCCGCTCTCCCTAACTCCGGAAAAAATAAAGGAAATAAAGGAAAAAGGGAAAGGAAGAGTAAAAAAGACAAGAAAGACCAAATAGGAAAAAATGAACAGTCACGCGCTCAAAGCCAGGAAAATCCTTCTTCTCAAGCTTCCGGGCTCTCCGGTAAGTGCTAGTTCGGTCTTTGCGGCTAGGCCCCCTGCCTCAATCAACACCCCAGCTTCTTCTCCATTAGTTGATATTAAAGACCAAATAAATATCGCGGCCCGGCCGTGGTTATTAGTCACTGTCTCCCGTGCAGATGGAGTTTCCCTTTCGAATGTAAACGTCAATTACTGTGAATCCGCCCAATCTACACAAGAGGAATCTGTCTCCCCGGGATTATTCCGTAAAATCATGGTTATTAGAAGTTAGTGGTTGGTCAACTCCTTTGTTCTCGACGCTAAAAACGTAATTGGGGAAACTGCTTCGTATTGGTGGCTTCGATGTGTCAGTAGTCTATTGACCACCATACATTAAGCTTAGTTTCAATGGAGACCTTCGCCAATGCTCATTTCTTTTGCTTATTTTTTTTATTTTTGAGCACGGTTTTTTTTTAATTTTGGTATTATTTAATGTTGGGTATTTGTTATAATTTTTTTTTTCTGTTTTATGAAAAGTTTTTGTATTACATGATGTTTGAATACCTTTTAATTTGGTTATTTGTGTATGTTTTTTGAATCGTTTTGAATGAGTCGTCTATTAATTTTATTGTGTCTTTGTTACCGATAACTTCTATTTTTATTATTATATGAATAATAAAAATAACATAACTTATATTAATATTATAAAAATAATTTCTATTTTTATTACATAAATAGCTAATTATTTAGGGTATATATTATGGTGAAGTTAGATTTTTTTTATTCATTGAAATTATTTGATAGTATTAATTTTTGGTATACAGTCTTTTCTGATAGATAATGTGGGCCTTATTTGGGTTTATCTTATACCTTAAATATTAATTTTAATATTTTATTATTTTTTGTGATATTATTATTCTCCGTGTTATTGGTTGTAAAAGTTAATTGGTGTTGTACTATTGCTTGTATAGAGTTACTGGTGATAATTAAAATGTCATCTCAATATTTTAATTAAATTTAGATATTTTGTTTATGTTGTGAGGTATTTAATTATTAGTATTCCATATGGTTTATATAAATATTTGTGATGATAGATGACAATGAAGTGTCCATAGGTTCACCTGTTTGGATATAAATTTTGTTAATGAAACATAAATGATAGTTTTTATGATTTTTAATATTTTACTAAATGTAAATGTTTTTTAAATTCTTTTTTATGTTGTTCTAATGTTGGTATAATTGGAATATTTTCATATAAATGTATTTGGTATGCCTATGTTAAAAATTTGGTCATGATATCAGGTTTGGTTGTTTGCATTATTCTTTATACTGATAGTGAATTTTTATTTATGATTTAATTTAAAAATTTTATGATGTATATTAAAATATCTAGAAATTTTACTAATTTGGTGATGATTCCATAGATATTTTTTGTTATTCAATATGTATTTTATTTACTTTTTTTAATTCTTTTATTTTATTGATTAAATATTAAAAGTTAAAAATTATTATTCAACAATTATTATTTAAAAAATATATTTATTATTAATTAAATAGAAGATGTTTTATCTAATTTGTAATGACAAAAAAGATGTTTTTGGACATTAAAAATACTTTTAGAAATTATTCTAAATTCTAAGATTGTCTTTTGTATTTTTTGATTATGTAAAATGAAATAAAACTTTAAAAAATTAAAAAAATTGCTTTAATTCACTGAATTAGTAGCTAAATCACCTACTATATGTAGTAAAAATGGACTACTGGTCTCATTCAATGCCACCTGGTGGTCTCCTTTGGTGCTAATAGCCTTTTGAGGAGGAGTTGACCAACCACTAACTTCTAATAACCATGTTAAATGATATCTTCCCTGATAGGAATTTACCCAAGTGTTTCTAAGTTAAGCTCGGGAAAATTCCTTGTAAAGTTTCCTACTAAGTCCCATGCCATCAACTGCACCAAGTCCTACGAGGTCGCCAAATTCTTGACTTCCTCGGTGGGTTATGTATTTGGCGTTAGGCAGTCTGTTTCGCTGGATGATCTACGTAATTTCTCAGACTATGGCATCCACAGTGTTGACTTCAAAAAATTTGCTCCGCCCTATGAAGGTGCTCGTTATGGCAAGCTTCTTCTCTTCTTCAACTTACCTAAACCTCCACAAGAGATCAAATTTGAACACCAGCTATTTCCTGTCTCTCACTCACCCCCCAGACCCATGCAATGCACAGTCTTCCACAAGCTTGGGCACACCAAAACTATAGTAGTTGTAAAAATCCCCCTACCTGCTCTAAATGTCTTTTGCCTCGACATATTAGGAACGACTGTTCTTCGGATAACTTCATCTGTACAAATTGTGATGGGGGTAACTCATCTTACTACAAGGGTTGCAGCAAGTTAAGTACGAAACTTTAATACGTGCCAAAATGATTGACCTCTTCCTGTCCTACTATGAAGCAAAAAGGCTGGTGGACATGGAGCTGGGAGATGAAGCCCCAGGGCACAGATTCTTCACTTCCATCGTGAGGCCAGAACCATCAGGCTCTATTGTTGCCTCTCGACGCCAACCATTCCCGCCCTCTGATTACCACGACAACTCTTTCAATATTGATGCTTCAAACAGGCGGAATAGCATGACCAACATTACCTGTTCCACATGCGGTAGAGATGACCTCTCCCCATTGTTCTCTTATCACTCTACTGTTCACCAGTCCCCGCCACAAGAAGACCCTTTGTTAACGCAAATCCATTGGTCGCAGCTGTCTCCTTTCTCTTTAGAGGGCCAAGCTGCTGATAAAACCAGTCCACCGCAGCAAACGGATGCTGAAAGCCGTAATGAACAACGTTTTGAAACGACCCTAGGTAATCATTCTATAGATGAATTGGCATGCAACTGCCTTAAACTCTTCTTTTCTACCCTTGTGGATTCTAATAAAGAAGATGAGCCGAAGAAAATAGAGGACGTCTTCAATATCATAAAGTCGAAACTCTCTCACTCGCCCGCGTGGCTTATAGATACTTTCAACTGGTGGAACGGCATGCTTTCTCCGCTTACCTCCAATGACTCTGCCACCAACCAGGAGCAAAAGTAGCATAACTGTTGTTCACTGGAACATCAGGGGGCTTTTTTCTAATTAGGAAGATGTCTGCCTCCTAAAAAATAAAACAGACATATTAACACTTTGCTAAACCTTCCTTAAACCTAGCACGTCCATTACCATCTCTAAATTTCATACTTACGTAAACAGTAGGGAAAGGTACGGCAATTTAACTTCAGTTAATCCCTCTATCCCCATTATCATAACTCATCAGAACATGCTGGCGATGTGGCGTTAATCGATCTTGTAATATACCTCCAAGGAATCTGGCTCCACTTGTGTAGTGTCTATATCCCCAGTTACTTGAATAAAGAGAATTGGGTAAAATTATTAAATCTTTCTCCCCTCCGTTTATTGCAATTGGAGACTTCATCGCTAAAAAGCCCCCTATGGGGTTGTAGCAATTACAATCAGAATGGTCGCAACCTTGAAGATCTCCAAGGAATTTTAAATTTCTCTGTTTTTTTTACCTTCGAACACACGTACCAACCATCTAATATTGAGTGGCCCTCTGCCAACTTTGATCTTGCCTTAGTTTCCCTGGATGTCCCTTCCCTATTCATCTAGAAATAATCCCAGGTTCCTTTGTGAACGATCACCAGCCCATTCGTTTAACCATCTCACTTAAAACCCCAGCCCGTCCTCCTCAAATAGCTGCCCGGCCAGTCTTGAAGCAAAATACCCCCCCCCCCCCCCCGCCCTTGACTCATGGCATGCAAACTGTGGATGGCTGTTTTTTCAGTTCTCTAGACATCCTCAACCTCTTGAACGTCTTTCAGTCCAAAATTCACAACTCGAATTCTAATAGAACCAGGATCATCCCCCGGAGGCCTTGCTGGTGGAATGAGGACTGCGAACAAGCCGTGTGGGAGAGGAATAAGTCCAAAAGGATGCTTTTAAAATGTAGATGCGACCAGTGCTGGTTGTTGGTCAAAAAATCCAAAGCCAGTTGTAAAAAATCCTGAAAAGGCACAGAAGAGTATTCTGGAAGAGCAAGATCAAGGAGGATAATCCCAACAGTATTTGGAGAACCTTAAAACACTTTAAGAAGCGTGCCCCGCCTCTCATTCCTCTTGTCAAAGACAAAAACGGTACTCTGCTCGACCCTGAGTCTTCTGCCAGAATCATTCTTCTTGCTGCGGGTGTTCCCAAGCCAGCAACTGGTATGCCCTGGCCCAGCCATCTCCCCCACTCATTTCGGCCAGACGACCTCCTCTCTCCTTGGGAGGAACCTTTCACTATGGAGGCCCTGACTTCGTCCCTACCTTAGATCGGCTCGAACTGCCCCCGGTCCTGATAACTTGCTTAATTCCACCTTTCTTAAACTGGACGACTACCAGCTACGCCATCTACTTAAAGCCATCAATAACTCTTGGTTAACTCTTTCCCCTGGGTGGAAAGATGCCATTATTCATGCATAACGTCATGCCTGGTTAAAATAGCCGAAAGAATGGTCAATAATAGACAGCAACACTTCCTGGAATCCCAGCGTCTTCTCCCTACCGCCTCTTCTGGGTTCAGAAAAGGTCGCAGCCATGTATTCTCGGTCATCAATCTTGTGGATGACATCCTGTTAGCAAAAGAGAGGGGTGAAAGCATTGGCATTATTTTTATTGACGTTAAAAAAGCCTTCGACTCTGTGCCTCACGAACTCTTAATGAATAAACTAATCAATGCTAAGATCCCCAATAGGCTTGTCCTTGGAATTTCCTCTTTCCTCAAAATGAGAAGAATCGGCATCAGGTTCCCCGGAGAGAATATTTGGACGTGCTGTCAGCAAGGCCTCCCGCAAAGTTCTATTTTAAGTCCGTCCCACGCTCTTCAATGTCTACACGTATGATGCCTTTCTTAACATCCCCTGAAAAATTGGGAAAAACGTCTTCGCTGACGACATGGCATTTTGGTATGCCAGCAAGTCTATCCCCGACATCCGTGCAACGTTGCAAGACACCTGCGACGCTCTTGCATGCTGGGGGGCTGAGAACCATCTCAGTTTCTCGCCGAACAAGTCCGTCGTCATGTGCATTGCCAAAGCCAGGCTTTCGCCCCTCCTGACAATATTCTTACAAGGCGAAAGACTCCCGTTTAGGCATTGCCACAAATTCTTGGGCTTTACCATTGATGATAAACTTAATTGGAGAACACATGTGGCGGAGACCAAAATAAGCCTACATAAAAACCTTGCACGCCTAAAACTCGTCACAAGAGCAAAATGAGGCCCTCCGTGGAGTGAAGCTTCAGCACTCTTAAACTCGCTCGTTAAATCAACTGACTCGTCAGCGATTATCTTCCTTCTTGCCTCTAAGAACACAATTGAGTCGCTTCTTAAAGAAGAAAGGAAGATAATTCGAAGCTGTTTGCTTGCGCCCTCGTCCTCGCCCTGTGCGCCATTGTATATTGAGCCTAATTTGCCCCCTCCTACTCTTAAGGGAAAGCAAAGGCAGTCACCCAGTTCTTTTCAATTTGTCAGGTGGCCATCAACCATTCTGAGAGTCTCTCATTGGCTGAAAACTGTATTTTAGTTCTAAAATCAAATAGGCTCCGTCTGCTTATGTCCCAAATTTTAGACAAACTCAGGTGCGGCTATCTAAAGATTTGTGGAACGACAGTGGTAAAGAACATCTGAAAATGTGCCCCGCTCGACCTCATCTTTGAAACTCCGAATTGGGTAGTTGAAGCCCCCGACGCAATCCATATGTAACAATTTGTTCAACGACTTTCTAAGAGAGAAATTTTCTGCATTCACTAAATTGTATACGGACGCATCCCTGTCCCCCTCGTGTCTCATTGGTGGTATTGGTGTCTACCTAAAGAATAAACACTTAAGTTCGCAAAAAATTAAGCCTGCTACCAGCTCTTAGCTTGAATTGACGGCAATTCATCGATCGTTGTAATTAGTAGCAACCCTTCCCCCAGATTTCTACTTACCCTTACGGACTCCAAAAGTGCGCTCCTTTCTATCCAAATAAGCCTTAACAAGCACCGCTGGCACCTCAAAAACTCATTGGTCAAGTGTTAAATCTGTTACAGCTACTTATTTCTAAGAAATACCACATAAGATTTCTCTAGTTCCTGGCCATCGTGGAATTAGTGGTAACGAGCTTGCCAAGAAAATCGCTCACTGGGCTAGAACAGGGGAAAATCCGGCTAATTTGTCTCGAGCAGACGCCTCAACCTTTAAGAATTGTGTTCGGAGGAGCACTATAAAGCTTTGGAACGATCTTTGGTCTGTAGAAACCAAGGCTCGTCACTACAAAAATTTATTTCCAAAGATAGGATCTTTTAACCATTCCTCCCCTAGGTGGCTCTCCTATCAGGAGAAATCGGTTCTATTTAGACTGAGGACTGGCCATGTGCCTTTAAATCTTTTCCTGCATAAACTGAAAATAGTAGCCTCAGACCTCTGCAAGTGTGGTGCGCAAGAATCTGTAGAACATGTTTTGCTCCGTTGCCCCCTTTTTCGTCGCCAGAGGGTCCCCTTCATTCAAGAACTGCAACGGAGAGGAATTGACTTCTCTCTACAATGTATTCTCTTGGCCACGCCTATGAGCCAAAAGTCGAAACGTGCTGCGATCAAACTCTTATTCAATTTTCTAAGTGCAACAGAACTTCTGGAAAGACTGCAAAAACCCCTCATTAATCGTTAGGTGACTTTTGCATATAATCTTAGCCTTGGATTTGCCTGAACTACGAGACATCAGCTAGTCTCCCATCCTCTGGAGACGACGGCTGTAAAAAAAGAAGAAGAAGATAAAGAGGTAGTTTTGATCAAATGGGTTAATACTCAGAGCAATAGAAACTGCAAATGCATTGGAGAAAACACAACAATCTGCCCCGTTTAGTTGTTGCTGAAGATCCACGTAAACAATAGGAAGTTTGTACAGAAATAAACAATAAAGAAAATGTAGTTGTTCCTTTATTATGTTAAATTTTTTATTGGCGTATAAGCTATCATACACATGAATTATATTACCATCTAATCAAGTACAAATCCAATGCGTTCTGCAGCTGCAGAAGACAGAATTTGCATGTTTTTTGGTTTGGTGGAATCGGAATGACACCCGGATGATTGATACCACATTAATAACACCTCTTGCGGTCGAAAATCGGAGTTTGCACTTAATATCTCCTTAAATTTGCCTATATGGACTGTTGATAAATAATTATTATTATTATAAAATAAGAACTCTGAAATTAGCAAAGGGTAGAAGCTTTTTAATTGCCTACGAGTTTCGTAATAATTACATCTTCAGGGAAAACAATACAACTACAATTGAGGCGACACGACAATTGAACAGTGAAGTGTACATTTGTTAGGATGGGACGAAAGTAGCGCTTTCACAAAGCTCATCTAATCAGAATAAATTCCAAATGAAATACACTGAGGTAGTAAAGAAGCCTAACCAACTCAAGCGGTCTTCCATATTATACAAAAAAGAAAATAAGATTGACGATTGTCTGAAACAAAATACAAGCGAAATAAAAAAAAAACAAGGAGAAAGAAGATTATCACATCTTCCAGGAGTCTGGGAAAGAGACGTTGCTAATATCTTTAAAATTGACGTCAAGAACGTGCCTCGGTTTACGATACTTCGTATGCCAGTTCATATTCAATAAGTTCTTCAGTATCCCATTCACAAGTTTATTGTCGTGAGTCTTCATCTTCTGTATCATAATCAAAAGGAGGTCCTGTATAAACTTTCCGATATGGGTCATGTTTAAATCCAAGTGTATGGATTGGTTTTTCACCGTCCTTCTGTCCAGCTGGGCAATGGTCTTCAAGGGTAACATTCTGGAAAGACTGTAGTTCACTCCATCTGGGTTTACAGATAGTCGCCCACGCAGGCATGCCATAGAGGAATATGGTCCGGATAATCGATTTGTACAGAAGTAGCTTGTTGTCAATGCTGAGGGCGCGGTTGCGACCCATGAGGGCTATGATACTGTACTTAGCCCTCTTCGCTTTGTTCAGAGCATAGGACATATGCCGGTTCCACGAGAGTCTTGATTCAATGATAACACCCAGATACTTGTAGTTGTCCACCCAGTCCAGTTTCTTATTGAACAGAATAAGAGAATCTGGGGGACGCTTGAGCTTCCTATTGAGGTACAAAGCCTTGCACTTTCCCACATTAAGATTCAACTTCCAGCAGTTAAACCAGTCTTCGAACTGCTTCAAGGCGCACTGCAGCCGAGTGATAACGTGAGTCGGCTGGTGTGCCCATGTCATAATGGCAGTATCATCCGCATAGAAATACAGATTACATTTATCGGGTTTCGGGAAATCGTGTAGAAAATAATTAAATAGCACAGGCCCGAGGACAGAACCCTGAGGGACACCGGCCTTTACAACACGGGGCGTGGAAAGATTTTCTCCAACTTTGGCTTGATAGGATCTGTCGTCAAGAAAGGATTTCACCATCAAAATCAAATCAGCAGGGAACCCGTCTCTAATCATTTTGTAGACAAGGCCCTCAAGCCACACCTGATACAGTACCTGGAGCCTCCATATCTGCATCTTACAAGAGTGGGCAGCACGAAAGCCAAACTGCTCTTCCCGAAAAAGGTCATTTGCTAGACAGTGGTCTTGGAATCTGACGAGGATCGTTCTCTCCAACACTTTTCTACATGGAGGCTAGCAGGCTAATAGGTCGGTAGCTCGCGGGAATTGCAGAATTTTGCCTCTGCTTGGGGATACTCAACACGATAGATTGCTTCCAAGCCACAGGGAAGTATGAAAATTTCCAGCAATTGCTAATGATATTAGTGAGGTCGTCAATAAGGTTCTTCGGGAGATTCAACAGGGCATTATTGCTCACCTTGTCTCTTCCTGGAGCCTTCTTCTTTTTCAGTTTCCTAATGATGGTGGCGATCTCTCCGGCCTTTAAGTTGATCTTCGTAAAATGTTGCGGGACTACGTCAAAGTTGGCAATACCTTCTTCCACACGCTGAGACATGATTATCGTTGATAGGAGTAACAAACTGCATCTCCAGTGAGTCTGCGATGATCTGGGCCTTGTCCTGATCAGTCTGCACAAAATCACCTTGTGGGGTACGGAGTGGAAGAAGCACATCATTCCTCTTCTTCTGCAATGCTCTGACCATACTCCAAATGGAATTGTCTCGAAGCTCTTTTATCCCTTCTTGGACTCTTCGCACCAGCCTGTTGTACTTGGTTTTGAGCCAAGGTTCACGATATCTATGCCACAGCCTACGGGTCCTCTTTCTTTCTGCTATAAGGCGTTGGATTCCAGGAGTGAGTTGGATACGATGAGGAGGTTTATTCTCCGTTGGTTGGGCACTAGCTTCTAAGGCACTGTCGATACGTCTGGTGATGTCTTCAACTCGCTGATCGACAATTGAGGC
>JAHWFO010095075.1:74339-96349 GCA_023313115.1 Rhysida immarginata
TTTGTTTTCACTTTGAAGTTGTGTTCTTATTCTAATGATTGCGTCTATCAAAGGTAACTCCATTCTATTTCGGAGAGGAGTTTTCACGTTATTCATGATGGAAAAGACTCTTTCGACGGATGCATTGCTGATAGGAAGAGTGAGAACTCTTAGTGCAAATGTTGCAATTTCTCGAAATGCAAACTCATTTCCAGCATTTTTGTAATGGTACAATTCAGTCCAAAATTGCTGACAGTCATTTGGCACATTTTCACTAAAATATAAGGTCCAATCTTTAGTAATTATTGATCGCCACTGAGATTCAATCATGCTAATTTCTAAACCTTCCATGTTGATCAGTTTTAGTGGCAATTCAATTAATAAGAAAATCAGTTTTTTTTGTTATTTGACAATAATTTCGCCCAAAAATCGTCACAAAATTCGCACAAAACAAATCGCCCAAAAATCGCAAATTTGAAATTTTAGTAGCCCAATTTAGTCGCAATCGCAAATTTGAAATTTTAGTCGCAATTTGAACAAAAAAGTAGCCCAATTTGCGATAAATCGCCCAACCTGGCAACCCTGCCCATAAACCCTAAATATCCTGACCATCTCGATCTTCCTCCAAGTATTAGACAAATTATTGCAGAGAGGAATGCCTTCCGAAGACTTTCGCAGCGTACACGTGATCCCATCTTTAAGAGAAAATATAATAGGCTTTCTAGGAGGTTCCACGAAAAAGTAAGAGAGCTACGAGTGCAAAAATGGACTAGCAAATTGAAGAATCTCTCAACTAATGACAACTCTCTCTGGACTATGATTAGAGCTCTTAAGTGTAAGAAAACGAAATTCCCACCCCTGTTTTCTCCAGACGGTACTACTCTTGCTACTACAGACCAAGATAAAGCTGAATTAATTGCTGTGTCACTTAGCAATCAATTCATCACCCCAATTCCAGATACTCCGGACGGAGAGCATGCAATCAGCGAGGTTCGTGATGTGTGTTCCAATTTTTACGAGGGTCGGCGTGTTCCTATAGAGCGATCAATCTACTCGATGGAAATTGTGGAAGTCATCAAGAAACTCAAGAATAAAAAAGCCCTGGAATGGATGCCATCACAAATAATGCACTTAAAAATCTGCCTTCCAACCTGATTCTTGACATCGTTAGACTAATTAATGACTGCTCGAAACTCGGATATTTCCCTACTGGCTGGAAGGAATCAATTATCCTAAGCATTCCTAAACCAGGTCTTAACCCTTCATTGCCTGCAAGTTACAGGCCCATCAGCCTTTTACCAACTATCTCTAAGGTTCTAGAGCGGACAATTCTTAAAAGGTTCAATGAATTCTGCTCTGCCAATTATCTTATTCGTGATGAGCAGTTTGGTTTCCGTACGGACCACTCCTGCCAAATGCAAATATGGCGGCTTGCTGTCGACGCAAAAAACTCTCTTAACAAGTCTCTATATGGTGGCATTATCTTCCTAGACATTTGCAAAGCCTTCGATCAAGTTTGGCATGATGGTGTCATTTATAAAATGATAAAATTTGGATTTCCAGATGACCTTATCATGCTGGTGCGCTCATTCCTCTCAGACAGGTCTTTTCGAGCTAAAATTGGTGACTCCCTCTCCCAATCATGTTGGTTAAAGCCGGTGTCCCACAGGGATCAGTTCTGGGACCAGCCTTGTTTAATTTTTTTATCCAGGACTTTCCCAAACCCGACAAGTGTAAACTGTACTTCTACGCTGATGATGCGGCCATCTTAACCTTTGCCCGTGTTCCTGCCCATGTTATCTCTCGCTTGCAGAAAGCGCTGCATCTCTACGAAAAATGGTTCAAGAGATGGAGGCTGAAGTTAAATGTTGGCAAGTGCAAGGCTATGTTCTTCACAAACAAACGCAGAAACCCCCCAGGTTTGCTTACCCTGTACGGAAATAAGCTCGACTGGGTTAAAGAGTATAAATATCTTTGTGTGGTGATCGATTCCAGGTTCACCTGGAATCAAGTTTTTTTTTACGCGTTGAATAAGGCAAAAAGGGCCAAATTCAGTCTGATCGCATTGCTTGGTCGTAACAGTGCTCTTGACATTGATAACAAGCTGATCATCTACAAAATGGTCATCCGCACGATCTTGCTTTATGGTATGCGAGCTTGGGCTCCCGTGTGCAAAACAAGGTGGAAGGAGCTGCAGACATTCCAAAATATTACTCTCAGAGCAATTGTGAAACTGGATCGTAGAGTAGCCAACAATAATGTTGTCCTTGAGGATCTAGGGATGACGCATATTGGCAAGTTTGTACAGGATACGATAACGACTGTGCTCCCGAAGATGCTTAATCACAGGAATCAATTGGTGTCTGTAATTCACAACCCTAATGAGTACAGGAAACACTTAAAACATCGTTTGCCCAGCCATGTCCTTGAAGTTAACTTCGACGATGTCAGGAATGTTATCTTCCCCGATTTTTGGATAGCCTAGTTCGCCTCTGGCTCCCCCCCCTTTTTCTATGACAATCTTCAATCAACCTTTTTATCCCCAGAATGAGGGGAATATTCTTCAATCATCTTGAGGAGGACCTTCAGGGTTTTTTCAGGCTTCTGACCTATCTCAGTGTAATTCCCCTGGACTATACAAGTGACGAGTGAGTTTGGGAGCTCTGCTTCAGTACCACTCGCAATTGATTCTTCACTCCACTGCTCAATTGTCGATTGCCTCAATCACCTTTTACTAATTGCAAGCTATATTTGTTCGCTAACGACGCAGCCATCATGACTAGTGACCGCAATCTCGCTCACGTCCTATCACGTTACAAAAGGCCTTACATCTGTGCGAGAAATGGTTTGCAAAGTTGAGACTCGACCTAAACGTTGACAAGTGCAAGGCGATGTTCATTACGAAGAAACTTCGGAAACTCCCGAGTCCTTTCTTCCTTTCTGGTAAAAAGCTCGAATGGGTAAAGCATTACAATTACCTCGGAGTGGTAATAGATGCCAAGCTAAATTGGGGCGACCATGTCTCCTACGCCATCAACAAGGCAAAGAAGGCAAAATTTAGTCTGGTAGCTCTTCTGGGGCGAAACAGCGCGCTTGGATTGAACTGCAAACTATTGCTGTACAGGACGGTAATCCGAACCATCTTGCTTTATGGTATGCCTGCCTGGGCTGCAATATGTAAGTCCAGATGGAAGGACCTCCAAACCTTCCAAAACGTTACCTTGAGGACCATTGCCCAACTTGACAGGAGAGTTGCAACAAATACTTCTATTGCCGACGATTTTGAGATACCTCCCATTGGTAGCTATGTACAGGATTCACTGAAGAAGTTGCTTCCGAAGATTAAGGACCATCCCAATCCTTTGGTTGTAGATATTCTGGAGCATCCACTCACGTTTAGAAGTTTCCTCAGGCATCGCACGCCTCGACATGTCCTGGACATCAATTTCGACGACAACCAAAAGGCCATCTTTTCCGAATACTGGATCTCATAGCTCCTCGTGCCCCTCGTCAATCAACAATAAACTTATTCGTCCTTATAGGAAAGGACCCAATCTTATCCACTGGATGACTTAACTAGGTTTCATCTGGCTTCTTGCCTAGTTCAGTGTACTTCCCCTGGTTACTTCCTGGATGAGTATGGCAGTGAAAGCGTTGCTTTCGGATCGCTCGTTTCGTTTTCCCTGCGCTGTTCGATTGTCGATTGCAGATTGCCTCAGTTATAGTTGTATTGTTTTCCCTGAAGATATAATTATTACGAAACGCGTAGGCAATTAAAAAGCTTCTACCCTTTGCTAATTTCAGAGTCCTCATTTTATAATATTTATAAGCAAAGTCGACCATTATGCAGATACTAAATAATTATTGTTTGTCAACTCATCCATTGCAGATTTTGGCAATGGTAAAATATCTGCTTCCATTTTTGAAGCAAAGCGCAGGTAAGAAGGAGAAAAATAATAAGACGAAAATTATGAAACTACGAAAAATTAAAAAAATTATGAAAAAGGAAAAAAGTTTATTCAGAGAGGAAAATGAAATGAGTTGAACGGACATAACTACAACTAAATATTATGTAAAAATATCAAAAGGAACCGTATGCACTAATAGCTAAGTTGCAAAAGTTTACAAATCAAAACTATTAAATTTTTGATTTGATTAGAACAACAATTTATCCTACGTGATTATACAATGGTGCCTAATTTACGCATACTTAAATAGCGTACAACGGTAGAAAAATACTAAACTAACGGGCAGCAATATGTTCAATTAACGATAAAAAGAAAAAAAAAAGAAATAAAAATACGAAAAATTAAATATCTTTCAACCTAAAGGGTTCAAAAATAATAATGGTTAACGGGAGATAGTCGGTAAGAGAGAGATATACCTAGAGTTGAAAAAAGTAAACCTTGCACATTCAAGACAAAAAAGAAAAAGAACAACGATGGATTCCGGACCCCTTACAGGTAAGGAACAGAGATAAGAGACAAAATATTTAATGTGTGGTAAACTGCTCCGACAAACGCTGAGATTTAAATTGTTCGGTGATAAAAGTATAAGGAAGTAAGCCAAGCAGCCTCGCTTAGCAACGCTGAGCACAGATTACCTATACATAATTGCAAAAATCAATGT
Source organism: Rhysida immarginata (assembly GCA_023313115.1). NCBI lineage: Eukaryota > Metazoa > Arthropoda > Chilopoda > Scolopendromorpha > Scolopendridae > Rhysida > Rhysida immarginata. The sequence goes on from JAHWFO010095075.1 coordinate 78,948, forward strand.
TAAAGTTGCAACTGGATGGATGGCTCATGGTTTCCAACAAGCGAAAAAATATTGCTGAAATCAAAGATGGAAACTGAAGATTACATTGTTGCTTGGACTAAACCAACACCACCTAAAGATAAGGCCTTAGTACTCGGTGAGCACTCCGTCATCAAACTGAGTACTAACCAATGACGTATATTAAAGATAGACTCCGAATTCTATTGTTAACAGCGGCAAAAAGTGAAGCAAATTGAGCCATGATAGTTATGGGCAGGAGTGAGCCGTGGAGTAATTACCTGTCTGGCTGCTTTGTTTTTGAAGATTTTGGGCCTGAGGAATAATTAATTCAAAACCATTCCTCAAAGTTAAACTGCGTACAACTGTACAAACAGACAAGAAAAAGGATCAGGAATCATTTTCCACAAAAATAAATCAAAAATGCGTAACTAAAATGAAAATACGTAACTGAAAGACAATCGAAACGAAATTGAAATTGAAACCATGATCGAAAAATTGTTTATAAAATATAATAAAATACTCCAAATACAAAGTAAACGAAAAGATAAACTTATCAGTCCGTGATCGGCGTGTGAAATAATTATTAATCAGCTACTCTCGTGTTTAGCCATGTGTTTTGCATCATCTTCACTCACTTTCGGCCATGACAGTTCTGGGCATGGAGCTTCCCAATTTGCTTCAAGTTACAACAATAGGATTCGGAGTCTATCTTTAATATACGTCATTGGTACTAACAACTCCCTCTGTAATAAAGCCTTGACACCAAGTTCTCAACGTCATACTCACGTGACCAGAAGAGGATTGACTTGGCAAATGGCGCCATATACAAACCATCGTAATTATTAATTATATTTTGTTTATTATATTAACTCAAATTCTGATAAAAATGTCTGTTAATTTTAGAATTGTTTAAAAATTATATCATTTTTAATTGTTACAAATGTCAATTTCAATTTTTATTCTTTAGCTGAAATTAAATAATAATGCTAAAATTAAATAATTTGCTATTTTTTTTTATTCATTAAACTTTATGAATTCTCATTTACAAAAATCAATATAATATTTCCATGATTTCTATTTAAAAATTGAGCTCGTGTATTTACTCCATTACATGAGCTGCCGACGACAATCCTCTTCTAATGACGTCAGAAAGTTTGTGTCAAGGCTTCGTTTTAGGGGGTGTTGGTACTAAGGCCTTATTTTTAGGTGGTGTTGACTAAACATGGTCAGATGACTTTTTCAGTGCCGGGGGGGAACCTCCTAAAGAGAAAGCCTGCACACAAAAAGTGTATATATTGTTAAATCATCATCAAGCGGCTATTGTTAATTGTATTTTTACCAATAATAAGCCCTAAATTTGGCCGCTTCAGAATGATGTTGTGGTGCTTGAATATTTTCTACATCACATTATTTAATTTACCTCAAGCGACCTTTGCCATGAGTTTCCTTTGGTCGGCCGACATACCAACTTATTAATTAATTTTCTTGTTTTGTCCCAACTTTGTCATAATGTTCTTAATTCTATCGATCTTTCATTTATCAATTCATTTTATTGTTATAGTTTAGCCCGTGTGTGTCATTATCCCAATAAGATGTTTTAATCTTCATATCTTAATTAATTAATTTCCTAATTATTTTTTTTATGAATTGATTTTAATGGGGTTTTGTCCTAAATGTTTTCCCCAATTTTGAATAATTTTTTTATGGCATTGTGTTTAGTTTGGTTGAGTAGATTTTCTTTACTCCTTATCTCTTTTGTAATAAAACTGGATTCTTGACTTAATGTTTTACATTTGGAACTTTGTACATTTGTTTAACTTTGAGTAGAATATGGATAAACATACATTGATTAGTTTTTTTTTCTATTTTGGTTAGCTAACTACATAGATATATATATATATAAAAGTATATAGAGTTATTTACATAGGTAAATACTTTGGGATCCCTCTTTTGATCATAAATATTTGGTTGATATTTTGATCATAAGACAATTACCTTTCTGTAATGTTGAAAACTTTGTAATTTTTTTTAATGTGGCTAACAATGTAATTTTAATTTTTCTTTGTTGAGGAAAATTTTATAGATGTTCTACTATTTACATACTCATGCTGTTGGATGTGACTTCTCATTGTCACCACGTGCTAGCCGTGTGCCTTCAGATTGTTGCCCCAAAAGTATAAATTCTTTTACTTGAATTTTTTCCTCACTTCTGGTCTGCTACTCTGCCACGCTGCAACCATTTCTTGAGTGTTTAGTGTGCAATAGCGTCCCCCCCCCCATGTCTCCTGGGGGAGGCCTTCCATTCTTTCAACTTTATAAACTTTTATTGTCACCATGGAACGCATGGTCGACATGATTGCTGATGGGCCCTTCTCCGTCGGCATGTTCATGAAGGAGTTATACTCCAAAACGAGTATTCCTCCTGTCCTTCCATCGGGTCATCCCGCTGTTTGTCTTGCAGAGGCTTTCTCCGACCGAGTCGAGGATGCTCTGCAGGCAACAGAATGTGGCAGACCGCATAGTGGCTGCTGACTGCATCAAGGTTGGGCAACCCAACGTCTACATGAGTTATGCTGAACCCGAATATGTTCCAGTTCTCATCCGGGGCGCATGGCCACTGATGGCTGAAAAATATTTCCGATACTACATGTCGGACTACGGGGTGATGCGAAGAATTTTGTACCCCCTGCACCCAGATTCTCCTCTTCAGATGACGCGCGACATCGTGGTCTACATGGAGCTCCATAGAGACATTCCTCAATTCGTTGTGATGCGAGGAGGCAAAGTCTCCGTGTCTTACAAGGGTCAGAGGCAGTGCTGCTGGTACTGTAAAAAGAACTTCCCACGTTAGGAAAGACTGTACTCTCATTCGGAAATGTGATTTCTGCCACAAGACCGTGCACAAATACCACCAGTGCCAGGAGAGGTCGGATGCTCTATCAGCAGCCCCAGCGCCACCGCCTCGAGGAATGTCGTCCCAGCAACCAGCTAAGATGACTTCTCCGGCCAAGTCACCAGAGCCAAGCAGAGCAACCACGCCTCTTCCTCCACCGAGGAAATCAAAGATGGCCCCACCATCCTCGCCTCTTCCTTCACCGAGGAAATCGAAGACAACCCCCACCGTCGTCGCCTCTTCCTACGACTCCTGGAAGGGAAATGCCACCTCCCCCTCCTCGGCCTCGTGTGGTTCGTGAGACTGTTGCTTCTCCTCCTCCTTCGCCATGTGTTTCCCCGATGTTGGAGGACAGTCCCTCTGCTGAAGTCATTGTAGACGATTCATTGTGATCCGGGTCGGTGTTTGCTGTGGAGGAATTTCCATCTCTTCCTCCACCCGCGCTTTCATGGGCATCGCAGGCTCTGCGAATCGTCTGTGCGCCTGCACCTGGTAAAATTTCTTCCTCTGCTGGGACTTCAAAGCCATCACGTCTGCTCAGCGGGATCTTCTTGTGACGCCTAAGAGCCCTCGCAAGAAAAAGGCCCGACGTCATCGTAGCAAGAGGGACGGGGTTCCTGTGTCCTCTTCTTCTGAAAGAGACAGCTGCACCAACCATCATCATCGCAGCCCCACTTCCTCTTCGGGACGTGCTCGTTCCCCTAGACGGAAGACATCTGAGCCTCCTCCCTCGTCTGTGAGGCTCAAGTCTCCTTCAGATACAGGTCAGCCCCCGTCAGTTTAAATTCGCAGTGAAGGTCTTTTCCTTAAGCGTTCGTTCACTTGGTTCGTCCTTCAAGCAATCGGTTTTGTCATCATTTATTGCCCTGTACAGGCCAGATATTCTCCTTCAAGAGGAGAAGCTTGCTGCTTCTCAACAGCTTGCTAACCTCCTTGACCTTCGCAGTCAATATCCATCTGCACAGTTCTTCTTCAACTCATCTTCACCACATGGGCAGGGGATTGCCTCCATAATCTTCAACCCCTCCATCGTGGCGTCGAACTGTGTCTATGACTTCGAGTGCAGGGTGATCTCTTTAGACCTCCTTATATCTGGTCTCAAATTCTAATTGCTTAATGTGTAGGCACCGTCTTTATCATCAGAGAAACGGATATTCTTTGAAGACCTAGACTTTTACCTGTGCTCGTCCTTGCCTGTAGTGGTTGCTGGGGACTTCCATTGCCATCCGGATGAGAACGACATCTTTTCGTCCGGATGTGTCCACCAGTTGTGCCAGCGGAATGCACTTTTCGATCTGTGGGCGTCTTCTTCCGATTCCAGCCAGTGTGGGTCCACCTTTCACCAAGGGCCCTCTGTGTTTTCGAGGTTGGACCTTTTTCTCGTAGACGCCACTTTTGCTGGTGCCCCTGGTTCCATGGAGGTCATTCCATGCTCGTTTTCTGACCAAGTGCCATCAAGTGGTCGTGGAACCCTTCATTCCCAGCCTCCTCTGCAGGCCCTACTTCGAACAATTGGTTTCTGAACGTTTCTCTGCTTGACATCGATAAATACAAGGGAATGTTCGTTCGGTTTGTGGAAAGACATCTTCACAACCTGCCTCCGTCGCTAGCTTCGTGGCTTTCTCTTAAATCCAAGATCCGTCGTTTTTTCAGAAAGATTGGGTTGGACGCCGGTAGACGCAATTGGCGCGATCTCCTCATGCTGCAAGAAATCCTGCGCCTCCTCCGCTGTTCCATCCTGAAGGGGGCATATGCTGATGACATCCGCCAGGTGAAGAGCGAGATCAACGCTCTAATGATCTGCAGGTCTGCCAGCGCAGCTGTCAGGGCCAAACTGTCCTGGGCGTCTGACGTCTGACGTATGTCGTCAGCTGCGTTCGCAGAGGAGAGGCGTCGCGCCAATAAGAAGGTGTCATCGTTTGGTGGTGGGGAATGAGAGAGTGGAAACCGACTCTGACATCTTGTCTGCTTTCCACTCTCATTTTTCATCATATTTTGGCCACCCAGTCTTTCCATCCGACGCCACGACGAAGTGGATCCAGGCACTTAGACCTTTCACTGCTGATGCTGACCTGTCAATTACCCGTCCCTTTTCCGAAGATGAAGTTAAGAAGTTTCTGTCGATGGATGGCCGTCATCAGTCCAGCCCTGGATTAGACGGCATCCCGTACTTGTTCTTTAATGCGACTTGGAAACTTCTTGGGCCTTTCCTGGTGCAAGTTCAATTCGATCCTCAAGGACCCTTCCTCCATCACGTCGGACTTTACCGCGGGGAGAATCATCTTGCTCTCCAAGGTACCGGATCCTGAACTCGTACCCAGTGGAGGCCTATTACTCTACTTAACACAGATTACAAGGTCTTCAATGGTGTGCTACAAGAACGGCTCAAATATTTCGCCGACGAGTTTTTCGATCCGGGGCAATCCTGCTCCATTCCATCTCGCAGGATGTCCGACAACCTGATTACCATCAAATGTGTTATGGAGGAAGCATGTGTGCGTCGTTAGACTCTCGCTGTGCTAAGTCTTGACCAGGAAATGTCCTTCGACAAGGAGAATCACGTGTTTCTTTTCCGAGTGTTTCACCATCTTCATCTTCGGAAATTTGCTACGATTATCTCAACACTGTATGCTTCTGCCACTATCATGTGTGGCGATTAATGGCTCCAACTCGCCTTTCTTCGAACTGTCCAAAGGCGTTAGGCAGGGGTGTCCAATCTTTCCCTCTTAAACACATATTCTATTTGGAGCCACTATTGCAACATCTTAATCGCCACCCAGGTGTCCGGTGGTATGATTTGCCAGCTGCTTCCATCAACATCCGTACGCTGGCATATGCTGATGATGATGTGCTATTTGCATCTGATCCGTATTCCCTGGGCTTCTATAAAGAATCCTTTGATCTTTTTAATACTTTGACGGGAAGTTCCATCAATCTCGTCAAGTCTAAAGGCATCGCTATTGGGAAATAGACGTCAGATTATCTTCGATCCTTCCCAATAACGTGGTGTGAGGAATTTGCAGTGCTGGGATATGTGTTTTCCTTTCTACCTAATATGGACTCTCGTCACTGGCAGCTGGTAATTTTCAAATGCATCGCCCGCCTTGGCAATCACTCTCGTTTTATCACCTCGATGTTTGTCAAGGCGAGGTTCGTCCAGATGCACGTTCTACCGATCTTGATGTCTAAGTGCCTGTTTGCCTTGCCATCTCTGTCTCATTTAAAGAAGGTGCGTAGTGCGATAATTGACTGTGTTTGGGGTAATTCGGCAGTCCGTCATCCCATTCGCTCGGAGCTGCTGTTTATCCCCTTCGATGGGGGAGGGTTGGGCCTGCCAAACATCTGGCGATATCTCATCGCGGCCTTGATTTGTGCCTTCCTCCTTCCTCCCCCTATCTGGGCCAACTTCTATTTTCTTCATCTGCGGTTCTTCTTAAAAGTGAACAGGCTTCCTTTTCCGTCCACTCTGCCAGTGATGATCATCTCACGTTCGCCGGAATTTTATTATCTAGTCTGGCGAGACTTATCATCCTTTCTGTCTGGTCTCTGACAGTTTGACCCGCAAGACTGGGGAAGCCTTCATCTATTTTGGTTCTTCCAGCAGTCTGACCAGGGTGCGACTTCTGACATCGTACGGTGGCACCCGGAGTATCCATGGTCAGCCATCTTGAAGGCTGTCAAGTCTCTCGTCTTCGAGAGGGCCGTCTTCAATTTTCATTGGCGCTTGCTGCACCATGGGTTCTACTCTCTCCAATGTCTACATCGCTGGGGAGTGGTCAGATCTGCTGGTTGCCAGTTTTGTGGGTTGCTTGAGACCGTTTCTCGTTTTCTATGAGTGCCCGTTTGCACAGTCCATTTGGGATCGCCTCTCTAGTCACTTTCTTCTGACTGACTTTACCTACCAGTCAGTGCGATTTCTGATGGACTGCTCCACCAGTGCTGCGTACTTCCATCGCCTTTTTCAACAGAGCTTTGGCTGGCTCGTCAGAAGCGATCTGATGGTGTCCACCAGCCAGCCTCAGCAGTCTGGAGGAAGGGCGCCATACATCTCAGGTCCTTCCTTCATCTTGAATGGCATTGGCTTGGCCCAGCTACGTTCCGGAGACGCTATTCATCATCTCAGCGTCTCTGTAAGGTCATTGGAGGGGATACGGACAACATCTCGACTTCGATGACCCACCGGTGGACGGACGGGCCTCCTTTTGAGGCGTTTACATAGGTGGTGCAGCCCTTGAGGGCTGCCCGTACTCCTACCGCATGTGCGCCTGGGCACCCTGCCTGTTTTACGATCTAAGGGTGCCCCTCTGGAGCCATATCATCGGCTCCAGTTCCAACAGCGGGATTCACCATCTTCATTGGCCACTCCAGTCTTCATTTCCACTTAAGTTCTCAGTGTCTTCAAAGATAATAGCTGTTAAAACCTTCAACTTTCCTTTGCCATGGATATGTAAGACTTTATTTATTTCCTTCTTGATCACTGCTGTTGAGATGGACATGTTCCTAATTAACTATGACCCAGATTCTTTTGGCTCTGCCAAATCATCTCTTCTCCAGGAGTATCTTCCAATTTTCACATAATTATGTTATTCTTCAGTGGTTTTTGAACTGCTGTCATTGAAGCCATTTCCGAAGAGAAGTGACACGCGAGCAGCAGCCAGCGGAGAGGAGGTGTTTCATGCTGATATTTGTGGACCAATGAAAACACAAACACTAAGTGGAAAGAGATACGTACTTACCGTTATCGACGATTATTCCTGTTATTTGGAAGTGTTTCTTTTGGAGAAGAAAAACGACGCCAGTAAGAAGCTTCAAACTTTTTTTTCATCAGTGAAAACACAATTTGGAAAACCACCGAAGAGCTTGCGTACCGATCGAGGTGGGGAATTTTTAAACAAGAACTTTGATGAATATCTGAAAAAGGAAGGTGTACGACATGAATTGACAGTTCCATACTCACCCCAGAAAAATGGAGTGGCAGAAAGAAGAAATCGTTATCTCATGAAGTTACTGTGGGGAGCTGCAGTACGGACAGCAGCCTATTTACAAAATCGATTGCCGACTAAAGCATGTAAGAAGACGCCATATGAATTGTGGACTGGTAAAAAGGCAAACGTGGCAGACTTGATGATATTTGGACATAAAGTTATTTATCATATACCAAATGAACACCGAACAAAACTAGAAAATACAGGAAGAGAAGGATTATTCACCGGGTATGCAGATGAATCAAAGGGATATTTAGTTTTCGATACAACAAGTAACAAAGTGAAAGTGACAAGAAATGTTACGTATGTAGGCCTTGACAATGACACAACAATGAAGAGAAATGAAGACAGGAACAAAGACGAGATCGAATATGATCTGAATGACGATAATGACATAACTGAGAATAACAATGATAAAGAGGAAAATGTTAGACGATCAATGAGAATAAACAAAGGTATTCCACCAGAGCGTTATATCTGTGCATACAAGACAACTGTAACTGAAATTAAAGAACCGCATTCATGGAAGGAATTGACAACACTTCCAGAAAGAGAACAGAAGAAATGGAAAGAAGCAACTGATAAAGAAATAAAATCGATGAAGGAAAAGGATGTCTGGGAATTAGCTGATTTACCAGCCCATCGAAAAGTGTTCGAGACAAAGTGGGTCTTTAAAGTGAAACAAGATGAAGAAAGAAAGATCACACGTTATAAGGCACGGTTGGTAGCGAGAGGGTTTACTCAAAAACCAGGAGAAGATTTTAAAGAAACCTTTGCACCGGTTGCAAATAATGCTACATTCAGAATTCTCCTTACAGTCGCAGCAGCAAGAGAGTTAAAGGTCAAACACCTGGATGTGAAGACTGCATTTTTAAACGGGGATCTGGATGAAGAACTATACGTAGAACAACCTGAAGGATATATATGTGACCGTCAGGAAGGTAAAGTATACAAATTGAAGAAATGCTTGTATGGGTTGAAGCAGGCAGCAAAAGCGTGGAACAAGAGAATACATACTGTGTTGCTTGAAAACAACAATGTGCAAAGCAAAGTTGATCCATGCCTGTACATGAAAATGATCAACAACAAATGGATCTATGTACTGTTATATGTTGATGACATTATCATCTGTGTTGGCGACGAAAAAGCAGAAAAAGAAGTCATCGAAATGTTTTTAACGAATTTGAAATTACAGAATTTGGACAGGTGACATACTATTTAGGCATTCAAGCTGAAAGAAAAGACGATGGAAGTTTTCTTCTGAGTCAGCATATGAAAATTCTACAGATGTTAAATCGGTTTGGAATGACAGACGCAAAGGAAGCAGTGAACCCTGAATACTTGAAAGATATTGGTACAACAAATAAACTGCCAAAGAATGATGTATATCGCGAGGCTATTGGCGTGTTGTTACATCTGTCTACAGTCTCACGACCGGATATTGCAACTGCAGTGGGTATTTTATCTCGAAAAGTGAGTGCACCAACCGAAAGAGACTGGAATGCAATAAAACAAGCAATGAGATATCTGAAGAAAGCAATGCATGCCAAATTGCACATTACAGGAGATATTTCAAGTGTAACAATCTATGTGGATGCGGATTGGGCCGGAAACGTTGAGGATGGAAAATCAACCTCAGGATATATCGTAATGCTCGGGAATTCACCCATAATCTGGGGAAGTAGAAAGCAAGCTTCTGTTTCCTTTTCATCAACTGAAGCTGAATTTATTGCAGCGTCAGAGGCTTGTAAAGAAGGACTCTGGGTATCTCAATTGCTTGAGGACATGAAAGTGAATGTGCAATATAAAGTTCAGATCTTCGAAGACAACCAAGGATGCATAAAATTACTAGTCGTTGCCGGCTTGAAGCTCCTCAAAACCTTCAGATGACTGCGCATGTGCGTGCACTTAAAAATTTTACCTGTTCTCCGCTACGAATGCTAGGACTAAGTGATAGAGTTATTCAAGACATATTTGCATGAGTGAGATGGATAAACCTAGGACGATTAATATGTGTAATTGTATTATAATAGTAATCATCGTTCTAGGATAAACTAGTTAATGATAAAATAATAAATATACTAAACAAAGTGGAATAACTTATAATTTTCTTTTTATTAAAATTTTAATAATTTTTCACATTAATTTATTAATTTGTAATAAATTAATGTATTACAAATTAATAAATTAGTATTAATAGATAGCTCCTTTTCAGTGGTGTTTGTTAGGATAAATATTTTATATTTTAAATTATATATTCTATCTTCTATATTTTCGAATTAAATCATTACAATAAAATTCGAAATTAAATTTTGTTTTCTTTTTATATACAATTAGCACTAACTAACGTTAATTTTTTACAATATTAAGATAAAATAAGAAACGAGCTAACAAAGTAAACAACTTTCAATTTTGTTTTTATTAGGAGTAAGCTACATATAAGAATGTACACTTGGTCCGTTAATTTTTCACGTTAATTTATTACAAATTATTAAACTATAATTTTCTAGCCTTCTATTTTTTGGTAGCTTCTTGATGAATTCTACTACAATTACAGTCCTGACATTCGCGGCTCTCTGCGAAAAATTGTTAAGTGCGGGAGTATCGAATTTTAGTAGAAGCGAAAACTAAAATGAAGGTCTGGAAGAGAGGCCGAGAGGGCTAGGCGTAGTTCTCGAGGCCAGCTGGTCGTGGGTTCGAATCCCGCCGCGGGCATGGATGTTTGTGTTTGTCCCGGGATGCGTACAGAATCTGTACTACAGATATAACTTGTGTAAAAAAGGCGCAAAATGACCTTAGTAGTCGACGCCAAAAATTCTAGTAAGGCGTGGAAGAAATTTTGAGGGTGAAATCATTCATAGAAGCTGATCATGCTCTGCTAATAAAAAAAAAAAAACTTCCTTCATTAATGAATTAAAGACATTTCATTAATGACAGAAAAAAAATTGTGTAAAAATAAAATTACTTTAGAAAAGCCTTCTCCTGAATAGATGCTATTAATTAGTAATCAATTATTATTAATCTTAGAATAATAATTTAATAATTTCTAATAAATTAACGCGAAAACTTTTAAGTAAAAAGACAATTAAAATTTTTCCACTCTGCTTAGTTCATTTCTTAATTTATATTAATATTTTTAAATTTAAGGCTCATTTAATTCTCAATGTACAATGTTAAGTTGAAAAAAAATAAAGTTTAATTTCAGCATTTTATTCCAATGATTTAACTCTATCTTTTAAATATAATTTAAAATATAAAATATGTATCCTTATAAATACCAAACTGACTAAAAAAAAAACAAAAATAAATAGCTTCTTGAATAACTCGATCACTTAGTCCTGGCATTTGTATCAGAAAACAGGTAAAATTTTAAGTGCACGCACATGACTAGTCGCACGTGCGCAGTCATCTAAAGTTTCTGAGGAGCTTCAAGCCGGCAACGACTAGTCATAAAATTGATTGAAGGTGAAAAGATTAGCCAACGCTCAAGGCACAATGATGTACGATATAATTTTGTGCGTGAGTGAAGGCGTGATCAAGGTTAACTATTGTGAAAGTGAGAAGATGATCGCTGGATATTCTCACAAAACTTTTACCTAAACCACGGTTCATTAAACTACGTCATGGATTGTGTTTAGACGTTGACGGTTGAGGTGTTGAACTACGTCATTGTGTTGAACATTATGAACAATAGATGGCGCAACCGCCAACATCACATTTATTATTATTCTCATATTAATAAGTTTATAATTAATAAGTGTATCCTAATTTAAATTATATTTATTCATTACATTTTATATTATGCAGATTGTTTTGTTATTTTCTTTACTGCGAATCTGTTCTTCCCGCTTTTTCTCTTCTTCTCCCCGATTAGTGATTTTCTCTTTAATGGAATAAACGTTGTTCCTTTAATAGTAAAGCCATGGTTATTAGAAGTTAGGTTAATAACCACGATTAAAGGTACTATATTCTACTTGTGGACCTTCAGGTTCTGAAATCAGTTCGCTGACTTTCAAAAGCTGCAGAGTATTTGTTATACGATTTTCTAATGCTTTCAAATGAACATCAACAATGATTTGAGTTAATTTGATATTTATTATTACAAAAAAAACCCAACAATAATAAAGGCAATGCTACATGCGTTGACAAATATGGTGTACAACCTGTTCCTTAATGCTACCTTTTTTGAAACGCTTTTTACCTGTGTTAACGTGAACAAACACGCAAGCAAAATTATTGTGCACATCTAGAGCACAGGAACTTTTCAACCATATAAATTTCATGCGTATTCGTTCACGTTAACACAGGTAAAAGTGCATAACAAAAAATGTGTTGCCGTATTTATATATATATATATATAATAATAATAAGTCACAGATAGCAAAGGCATTTTTTTAAAATGTAGCGTCTCTTCATTGATAACATTGTTTTGACATTTGAGAAGCCATATAATGGAAAGTAAAATCATATAAGTTTTATTATAAACGTAGGAGTAGTGATAATTATATATTAATAAAGATGAATACACTCCTTTAATTAAAATAGGACAAAATTAAAATAAATAATAAAAAAACAATGAAAAAAGTCACCAGAGTAAAAGTTTAAGGACGAAGAAACACAGGACTTGTGAAGAAACTCAGGACGAAGAAATACAGGAACGAAGAAACACAGAAGATATACAGAAGAGACGAAGATCAGATGAAAACACAGAAGATATACAGAAGAGACGAAGTTCAGATGAAACACAGAAGAAACTCAGAAGAGACGAAGATACAGCGAAGAAACGTTACAGGAACACAGGGAGGTACACAGGTCTATGATGGAAGTTCGATGATTTGTGATGTAAATGACTATCTTTAATTAACGTTTTCGGGATTTTTTTCCCATCCTCAGATTTGAAGCTTTTTTGAATAAGTTTTATCACCATAGTATAATTAATCAGATGGAACAGATGCTTAATCTACAGGGGGGGTCCCATAAATTTTCATACATGGGCAAAAATAAACATTTTTTTATGAAAACCATATTGGTTTATATAATATGCTCTACATAACTACCATTGTTTTGATAAAACATTTTCATGCGTGTCCTCAACTGCTGAAGTCATGAACTTTTTAAGACACCCTATATATAGTTCACCCGGGAAAGATTTTTAACTAGTTGGCAATGGATTTCATTGCAAAACAAGTGGAGAACCATACATTGATTTTATGGTAGCATGTTCTCATATATTTACATTTTGCATTTTCAATAATTACATTCCACACAATTAGTCAATTTTGGCAAAACAAAAAATCCTGAATTTGGTTATTCTAAAATTTACCAATGTTCAACTAAATTGAGTGGAGCCAGGTGCCTATTCTAGTGAAAGGATAACAGAATTACACTACATCAATTTCTATCAGAAGTGAATATTTGTAAGAAAATTATGTGCTCTGTACATTGATAATGGACAAAACATAGCTTGATTGTGCAGGATTGTGCCATAGATCTCCGGATACTTGGTCAATTTTGTCTTCATTGACTCGTTCTGCATACTGCACCTGTAAGTCATTACGCAAATAATCATCAAGCCCCGCTGAATCTTAGCTGCTGTTCTTACAGGTTGGCTTATCTTAAATTTATCTGAAAAACCAAAAGGGAGAGGTGTGTGATAACGGAGTGATTTGTTTATACGAGTTGGATTGAGTCATAGCCTACAAAGATAAGAGAATTTTCTGTCCGGCAGACAGAAGAGTGCAGGAAGTGATTTCATAACATTTTCTGCCTTGTGGTTTCTGCCGTTGTTTTTACGGTTAAGCCCCATTTGGTCGCCTCCCATTTAGTCGTCCTCCCATTTGGTCGCCTGTTCTTTATTCAGCCCATAGGGCCTTGATGAGCCACGGTAATAAAATGTATTTTTCTGCATGTGTTACTTAATTACATGTTGATGCCTTATTAATAGAGGTGTGCGATGGTTTAAAAACCACCATCGGTGGCACCATCGATGGTATGAACCATCATCGAAACACAATCGATGGGTACAGGAATACCATCGATGGGTTCAGGAATACCATCGGTGATTCTTTTAATTTTTTTATCTCAATAAAATAGCATAAAATCACATAGATAAAGCTTAGACTACAACAGACATTTTATTACTGATAATTTGACAAATGTAAAAGTTGGGTTTAACAAAATTTATGCAAGACATTCAAAGGCATCGATTGTAAAACCAACAATTTGTCCAAATGCTTTGGACTTAACATGGTCCTTTTTTTTCCAATGGTGCAACCTGCTTTTGAAAAAAAGTCTTTCTGCAGGCACAGATGTTGCTGGTGGCGTTAAAAATCTCTGGGTCATCATTCTAAATGCAATATTATTTCCGTGCATCATTTTCCATGCATGCAGTGGATTACTATTATGAGGAGTCAGTGGCGATTCAAGGTAAAATGCCAGACTTGCGTGCAAGCCATTGCTGGTGTGAGACGAAGCAGTTTTCATAGCTAACGCTACAGTTCTCTTCTACAGATAAGTTATTATTAGAAGTAAAGTAACTAATTGCACTTAGGTCAAATCTAGAACTTGGAAATGGTTTTAATTTACTTCTTAAATTAAATTAACCACATTGAATTCTTTTTGAATTTTTTATATTAAAAATACCATATTTATTCTCAATGAAAATGAGGAATAAATATGATATTTTGATATATTATTTTTATTTTAAATATTATTAATTAATAATTTTTGGCTTTATTAGTTTTTGTTTAAATACAGTTAGTTAATAGAAAGTCTTAGAGGATGCAAGCGACGAAATGGGAGGCGATAAAATGGGTCAGGTCAAACGTCCAAATGGGAGGCGACCAAATGGCGCTGAAATGGCGTACAAATGGGGCTTCACCGTTTTTACGCATGTGGAATTACGGCGCGAACACGTAGTGATTTAGTCAACGGAAAACACTGATCTAGTCAACAAGTGACTGTTTTCGTTTGACTAAGTTGGGTGAAACGAAGAAATCGCCGTTGACTCTAGTCACTATCAGACACAAATGAAAGAAAGACTGGCAGTGCCCTATTCATTTTGCTGAGCGCTACTGGTGCCAGCGGAAGTGCAGCATTCGCCATGTTACGATTGGCAAAAAACTAAGGCGGCATATATTCTCAATGTAATTTCAACTGTTTTTGTACATGATTTCTGCAAGTATTAGTAAGCATAACGAGTCGTCTGATTTTTTAAAAAAAACTTTATTGCATTAACTAACGATAACGTATACTTCTAATGATTCCAAATAACTGATTCAATGCCTAACGAATTTTTAAAAGAGAAATATTTTTAAATTTTAAATTAAAAGAAAAGGAAGAAATAATTCTCAGTTCAATAAAATAATCAATTTATTAATCCACATATTGTAATAAGCAATTGTTTGCGATTGTTTCACATCGGTCTCGCTGGCTCAGTGGTTGCGTTATCGCCTCTGATGCCCAAGGACGCGGGTTCGACTCCGGCCGAGGACGACGAGAATTTTTTCAGGGAGACTACATGGGACCACGCACTTCCTTTGGAAGGGAAGTAATGATGTTGGTCCCATGTAGTCGTTTGCCGGCTGCACGTTAAAAAACCCTTGCAAGGCTAAATTTGTCGCCCCTATAACCCTGTCCTGAAATGACCATAGAAGTTGAAAAGGACGTTACTACCAAACAAACCAAACCGACTGATTCACATGCATTGCCTTTGTGATCAGCTGTTTCTTGCCAATCCCAATATGGCGGCGCGAAGGCACAAATAGAGGGGAGGTCACTGCCAGTCTCTTTCATTTGTCTCTGGTCACTATAAAATTTCGTTTGACTAGATCAACGACAACTTAATCAAGCGAAAGCAGCCAATCAGAATGCGTTACAGAATACGTCACCACGAGACGTGGTTTCAGTTACAGTGGATTTTAATAAAGATAAAAATCTCATCCATTTTATACAGGTGAGTAAAGAAAAATGTTTGATATTTTATAGAAATATTACAAGTCAATTTAATATTTAACTTTAACTTTCCTTGCGCATGGGCTGCAAGAATTTGCGTGATGTGTTTGTGATCGAGATTGAGGATTTGAGATCACGTTTTCATGCGTAACCGAGATTGTCGTTGTCAAACGAAACTTAGGGTGTTTCTAAGAAGTCCGACCGGTCGAAGACCAATCATGTGATACCTTAACGATTAATCGTGTCTGGCATTGTTGATTTTTTTATTCTATCACAAAGAAGTGGTTTTTTTTTAAATAAAAATTTGAATTTCATGGAGAAATTGATATTAGATCATTTGGTTTATCATAAGCAGTAGGAATTTTTAGACATAGATAAGTTTTTTTAAAAAAAAAATTGCATATCAAATAGACCAGGCACGAAAAATTGATGTTTGATCCATATTCAACATGATAGGGACAACCATAGCCAACATCCCTATCATGTTGGCTATGGTTTGATCACATGATTCGTCTTCGACCGGTCGCGATCAGTCGGACTTCTTAGAAACACCCTTAGTCAACCGCTTGACTAATCACTACGTGTTCACGCCGCTTTAGGCTGGCCAAACGGAGGGAGCCTCTAAAGGTACGTTCACAAAGATGCGGTACAAGCGGATACGTGCAGTAGCGGCAGTGTGGTAGCCAATCAGATTTATTCCGCGTCTGACGCTTCTAAGCCGGATCGGAGATCGTTTGGAGTCAACTTTTTCCTATGCGGTACATGCGGCGAGAGCGGCAAGGTTGTCACGTGAATTCTTTCTACCAATCAGCTTGAGAGCGCCAAAAATGGAAGCATTGGAAGGAGTGGGAAGTGCTCTGACGCTGAAATAAAGCTAATGAAAGTATACCGTAAATGCTCATTTAATCGCCGGGGAAAAAATAAATTTTTGCAAATAAACGCCGGGTGCAAGGGGATCAGACAGCAATAGCGAATTGTTGGATACGTTGTAAGTTTGATTTAAATAAACGGTATGTGCTTTTAGTTCGTAAGTTCAGTTTCTTGTCTGTTATTACTGTAAAGTCATTATAAAAAATTACCGTAGATCGGTAATACTTACGCCAGTTTATAGCGGATCGTCGGATTTTTAATATATCACCGCACGTCACACGATTTCCTCGAGAAGACGTGTGTGAGAAGACTTTGAAAATTCGGCGATCAGCTATTATATCGCGGTAAACTGGTATAAAATTTTATATTTAAGCGCGGTAACAATAAATAAATGCCGGTTTCATATAAAGGCTGATCTCGATTAAACGCCGGGGGAAAACAATTTTTTTCGGTATCGTCATCTACATCCGATGAAATAATATTTGACAGAAATATTCCGACACTTAAAACAACAAACACGTTCATCATAACAATTTGCCAGTAGTGGAGACCGATTGTTTACTTTTAACAAGGAAGTACTTGTTCTTAAAGCACTAGATTAGGAAGTACTTGTTCCTAATCTAGTGCTTTACTTGTTCTGTGCACGCACTGCCCCTAGTGGCAGTATTTTGAAACGTCATGCGGAAAGCTTGAATTGCCGC
>JAHWFO010095075.1:106349-118141 GCA_023313115.1 Rhysida immarginata
ATTGAAACTTGTTCAAATAGAAACACAGGGGTGTAAATTCTTTATAAACATTTACAGCAGTGTAATTTTTTGTAACGTTGCACCTACTGTATACACTGAGCTGCCACTTTATTATGGTGCCCGGCACGAAAGAAAAAGGAAACTGGCGTTTGCGTAAATGAAAAAGAACTCGTTCAACCCCTCAAACACGAAAAGGAAACAGGGAATTACTTATTACAGATACTGTTTCTAGTTCGTTTCTGATTGGTTGAACGAGATTTTATCATTTGCGCATGCGCCGGTTTCCTTTTTCTTTCGTGCCGGGCACTAAAGGTACACCTATCTAATAGCGTGTTGAACCTCCATTAGTCCTCAAAACGCCATTAGTCCGCCTGTATTCGTTTGGGCATGGATTCAACGAGATACTGAAAACATTGATCAGGAATGTTGGCTCATGCAAATTCGACGGAAGTGTAAGCAAGAAGATAATGGTCCTTTCCAACTCACCCAAAGATATTCAATGGGGTTGAGATCTGGGGACTGAGCTTGCCATTGTATCAAGGAGAACTCACTGTGAGCATGAAAGGGTTAACTTGATCTGCAACAATGTTAATATGGTTTGGCATTAAAACTATTGTCTACAGATATTAGAGGACCCAATCCATGCCAAGAAAACATTCCCCACACAACTACTCCACCTCCACCATCTTGCAGAGTCTCACAGGATATGAGAGATCCATGGCTTCATGTTGTTTTAGACATTCTACCGGGTAATTCAGTCAATTTCTGACCATTTCATCGAATGACGTGCATTAGGGATAAACAATTGAAAGAATATGAGCGCCATATCGAATTTCTAAATAGTTGGAGTTTGTATTGTTTCAGCGGCGCTGCATGAAAATCATATTGTTGAAAAATGGCGCCCGCTTTATCAACAGAGCAGAAATGCAAGGTTGTCGAATAGTATTTCGAGACAAAATCACCTGTAACCGTGCAAAGAAAGTTCCGGAAGGAGTATAAGTGTCGAGACGCACCAGGCAGGCAAGCAATCATGGATTTTGTCAAGCAATTTCGTGCCACTGGATATCTTAAAGGCAAGAAAAAAGGCGGGAGCGAAGCTCGTGTTCGAACGGCCGAAGTTGTCGAAAATGTTCGCACAAGTTTGGACGATTCCCCTACCAAAAAATCTGTTCGCCGCCTATCCATTGAAGAAGGGCTGTCGTATACCACGACATGGCGAATTTTGAGAAAGGATTTACACCTGTTCCCGTATAAGATCCATGTTTATCAGGAGTTAACAGACACTGGAAGACAGAAGCGACAACAATTTGCGATGGAGTTTGGAGCAGAAATGGAAGCCAATCAGGACATTGTGGACAACCTGTGGGTGTCAGATGAGGCCTTCTTCCATCTGTCAGGTGACGTTAATAAACACAACGTTCGTTTTTGGGGTTCCCAGCACCCTCATTGAGATCCATAAGTCACCTCTTCATCCACGAAAGGTTATGGCTTGGTGCGCGATTTCCAAAAGAGGCATCATTGGTCCGTTCTTTTTTGAGGGCACCGTAACGTCACAGGCTTACCTTAGCATGTTGGAAACCGTCTTCATCCCCGAGCTGCGAAGGAGGCGTATACCGCTTCGACATCAATGGTTTCAAAGGATGGGGCTAGGCCTCACACCACTAATGAAGTGCTAGACTTTCTCAATCAGAAATTCGGAAATCGTGTCATTTCAAACAGGTTTCCAGTTCGATTCGGGGGTGGCTTTCTTTGGCCCTCTATGAGTCCTGACCTAAACCCATGTGATTTTTATCTCTGGGGGTTCCTTAAAGACAGTGTGTTCACTACAGCACCAAGAACCCTAGACCAGCTGCGACAAAGCATCATCGACTGCTGCATCCTTGTGGATGCAGAAATCCTGGATAGAGTTATGAACAACTTCACCATTCGGCTGCGAGCAGTTCAAAACGTTCTTGGTGGCCACATTGAGCATATCATCAAGACTTTTCCACAGGAATAAAAACTCCGAACTGCCTAAAATATCATACAGAAATGCTAAGCTTGTAAACATTAATGGGTCAATAAATCATAGTACTGAAATGGTCAGAATTTGACTGAATCACCCTGTATTTCATCATGATGCAGCACGAACCTAGATTCGTCTGACCAGGCAACGTTTTCCCAATCCTCAATGGTCCAACCCTTGTGCTCACAGGAGGTGCGCTTTCTTGTTCTTCTCTGACAACATCGGTACCAGAGATGCTCTTTGTCTATGGTAACCCATTCGAGCCAAGGTGTGACTAAATGTCCATTCTGATATTGTTTTCTGGCTACCTGAATTGCAATGAGCAGTAATTTGTGCAACTGTTTTCCTGCACAAGTCTTGACATTCTCCTGTAGCCTCTTTCATCTGTCCACAGCAGTCACGGTGGCTACGTTTTTTGTTCCTTGACACTCTCGATAAACCCTTGAAACTGTGGTACGTGAAAAGTTCAGGAGATATGCAGTTTCTGAAATGCTCATTCCAGCCCGTTCTTGCACTTATCACCTGCCACACTGGAAGCAGTCAGATAACTGGTTTCCCCCATTTTTGCTAAGGCTTTATGCTTAACTAACAGTAGAAAAGTTGCTTCGGGATATTTATACTGTGATTTGTGATCATGTGACATGCAAATGAGGCTATCACTCAATTTGCAAATTTTATGATGTGTA
Source organism: Rhysida immarginata (assembly GCA_023313115.1). NCBI lineage: Eukaryota > Metazoa > Arthropoda > Chilopoda > Scolopendromorpha > Scolopendridae > Rhysida > Rhysida immarginata. The sequence goes on from JAHWFO010095075.1 coordinate 109,041, forward strand.
CCTAATAAAGTGGAAGCTCCTATTTTATCCTTGAATTAAAGATAATCTGATCAATATAAAACATAATATAAACCTCAAATTTGATTTTAATGAGACCTGAACTTGGATATTAATGAGGCCATGTCCCCACAATTATGTTAAATCAAGTTTGACTGACTGTATCAATTTTTAATAAGCATAACTCAGCTCTTCAATATCAACAACATTATTTAATTAAACGATATAAACTTAACAGAAATAAATTGATTTCAGTCAATTTACTTAACAAATTATGTTATTATCTGCAAAAACAATACTCAACAATAATCAAGTAAAAGAGAACCATTTTCCTTTCACTGTAAAACTTAAGAACTGTGCAAAAGTTTTAGTTTTCACCCTCCCCCAGCAGACTTTCATACAGTTTTTTTGTACCTTATGAAAATTTAAAAACTTAAAAGTAAATAAATAAATAAATAATTATATATATTTCCATTAAAAAAAACAAAGTTTAGCTTCTGTATCCACCTTGACTGAAAGAATTTGGATTTACATTGGCTAATCTTTTATTATATGAATAAAAATCATATTTTCCTCTCGTATTTAAATATTCATCTCAAAAATATTTATGTATTTCAATCAAGATGTACACAAAAACATCTGAATAGATATTTTCTACTTAAAGATGTAGTTATTAGCATACATCCTCTAATTATAAAATTATTTTTTAAATGAAAAAAAAAAATAAAAAAATGCAAAATAGTTAAATTTCATTTTCACTTCACTATATATAGCATTTTGTAAAAAAGTAAATATTTTAATATTCATTTTGAAGGTCGCAAATGTAAAATATGTAAAATCTTTGGTAAGTTCTCATCACACTCTTCCAGGTTTTCGAGGTCTTGCTCAACAACTAACACTTCACTGTCCTTAATATCACTTAAATCAATTGGAGTTCCAGTTTTGTCACTGTTAACAAGATTAACAAGTGACATTTCTGTGTTTTCAACCAAGACCTCCTTCGATCTTTCTTTAGAATTCTGGGTTACCTGTACAGTATATTGACTGTCTTGAACAAGGTTTGAAAAGTCCACACTATTTTTAAGTATTGCTGAATCAGTGACTTCCACTCCATTTTTAAATTCTTGGCACTGATTGAGTTCTATAATGTTTTCACCCAAAGAATTGCCTGGAATCAAATTGCCCTCTGTCAAATTTATAACAACCATTTGTGTTTGATCATGCTTTTCTTTAGTGTCCAAAAGTGCAACCTTCCCTGTGCTTTCTACATTTGGAAGAGGATTCTTTCGAGGGCGCCCTCTTTTCTTCCGTGGAGCAGATTCCAAAAGAAATTGGGCAATTTTTGCAACAGTCTCCTCATTCTCATTTTCACTTTTCTTAACTCCTTTATCCAATTTCGGTTTCTTCTGGGTCACCTCACCCTCTCCATTCAATTCACGTTTTCGTTTGTATGGGCCTTTTTTCTTGGAATGAACCTTTTCTTTAATTAGCATGCGCTTTCGTGGATGTGAGGAAATAACATGAGAACGAACCATAGCTTTCTCAAAACTGAAGTACTCGCAGTAGCAGCAGTGATAAGCTACGGCCTCAACAGTATGTTCCATGGCTATATGATGTTTGAGAGCTGTGTACTTTCTAAACTTTCGTTTACATTGGGTACAACGGTTCCAGTCAGTCTTCCTCTTAAATAAAGGCACCTCGTGAGGCAGGCAAGACATTTTCAAAATATAATGAATATCAGATACAACATCAGTAGGAACTGTAACACCTGCATCTTCCGTGTATTCTAAATGTGAGGGTTTGGTAGTTATTTTTTCTCTCGTATCTAAATCTGACCCATCACTTTCCATTTCTGAATGGAAGCCTCTCATCAAGAGAATGGGGTCGCTGATTTGCATTTCGCTATCAGAATGATAAGATCTTTCTGTTAATTTCTTTCTTTTATATGAGTGCCTTAAATATGTTCTTTCACTGGCCTTCTCCACTTGCAGTATGTGATCAGGAGAATTGTGAATTTCACTTATCTGGCTTATAGTTGTTTGTTGCTCAGGTACAATCTCTGATGTATCATTCTGATCAAGTTCATGTTCATCACCTATACCAAGTTCTTTAATAATAGAACCTAAAGTCTGCTTAGGAACACGTTTTGTTTGTTTTAACTGAAAATATTTTTTGAGTCCTTTCTCAATTTCTGACATTTCAATGCTTGGTCCCATAATAGCAACAGGTTCGCCATAATGAGCAACCTCAAAATGATGTTTGATTTCTTGCCTTTCACCAGCCCTGAAGTAACAAAGACCACATTTATAAGGCTGACATTCAAAGTGAGCTTTCAAATGACGATATGCCGTGGGACGAAAATTTCCAATGTTAGTTTCACACCACGGGCATAAACCTTGAGCAAGATAAGATTTCCAGCGCTTGCCTTCTTCTGTGAGGAGATGTAAAGGTTCAGGTGGATTATGAATGGAAACTGAAAGTTGAGGCTTCTGAGAAAGTCGTACTTCATCAGAAAATTTTTCGAGCATTATCTCAAGCTTTGGAGGAATAGGTTCGTCTGTGGTCTCAATTTTGAAAGGCACATTACCATGTGTTACACTATGTTGCTTAATATCATTATCACTCGTGCCAAAAAAGTCACAATAACCACATTTGAAAGGTTTATAATCAAAATGACTATAAAAATGACGTCGAATAGTCAATGAATGATAATTCATAAACCGACTGCAAATGGGACACTTAAATTGGGGTGCATTTTTATCAACTTTTGGTGGCCGTCCACGTTTCCGCTTTACAGGTACATCAGAAAAATCTAACAATTCATAAGATTTAGCATTTTGTATTTCTTTCATAAACTGAAGAATGGTATCCTCCAGATTATCGGGCAGTTCTTCTTCTGTTGGAGTTGCTTCCACTTCTCTATTATGAACAGACAGCCCATGCATCATGACCTTTTCTACAGAAACACACTTCAAATCACAAAGAAAACATTTAAATGGATGATAATTATAATGGCTGTACAAGTGTTCTCGAACACATGGTTCTTCACCATTCACTTGTTCTTGACAAAGAGGACATGAAAACTTCACAATTGGCTTAGGTTTTTCATTTTTTAAACTTGTATTTAACATATCAACAGATTTTCGAGGGCTTGAGCAATTTTCTTCAATTTTAAATGGAAGTGACGGGTGTTTAAACGAAGTGTGTACTCTGATTTTTGCACGTTCTACAGACGTATAGTCACAATAACCACATTTAAAAGGCATCACACGAAAATGCTTTCGGACATGCTTGTAAAACACTCTAGAACTGACTTTCTGATCACATACCGTACAAATAATATGTTCTCCTTCATGTGATTTGCAGAAATCTGAAATCCTTTCTCCTGACCATTCTGATGTCCGAGGCAACATGTGACATTTTGTTTTTTGTCCATAGTCAATATTTTCGACTTCATATGTTCTTGGATTTCGCCCATATCTCATTTTAGGATGGAAGTGTTCCAAATCATCCAAAGAGTTGGTTTGCATTAAATCTGTATTTGCATGATCTTTCAAAGGTAACGTGGGAGAAAGCTGATCATCATCATCATCATCAACAACATCATCATCATCATCATCATCATCATGCTTGGCTACAACTTGCATATCAGAAGAAACTGGGAGCTCATCCAAAGGAACAACAACTTTAATGACATCTTTAACTCTGCGTCTTCGCCTCCGTCGCAGTCCTTTCTCTTGGAAATCTCCATCTGAAGAGGTATCCCCAGCACGGTTTTCAGCTGTATTATCAACCACTATTTCAGGCAAACCTCGATGCATGCGAGCAATGTGGCGACGAACATAATATTTCTCCCTTCCTTTAAAACTGCAGTAATTACATTTGAATGGCAATAAATTAGCATGCATTCGAATATGCCTGCGAAAAGATGCTCCAAATTGGCAAGTGTAATCACAATGAGGACAAACCCATTTACGTGCCCATTTTGTTACATCTGGATCTTTTGGCTGACGCATACTCAAAGAGAATACCTTACGCACAACATCATCAATATTCCTTGATATTAATGGATTTTTTTCAGGTTCAAGCTCTTTACTAATAACTTTAGGTTCAACTGAGCCATGTTTTCTAATGCTATGCTTCAAAATCTGATGTTCTAAAGTAGCAATGTAATCACAGTAGCCACACTGAAACCGATGTGGACGATGCATTTTAATGTGAGTTTTTAAATATTTCAAAGTTTTAAAAGGTTTTTTACACTCAGGACAGGAAAGTCCTCTCCTTTCACAGTTATCATCCCAATCATCATCATCTTCATCAGTTAAATACTCATACACCGAATCTTCTCCTTCTGACATGGTCATGATCCTACGCTTTCCAATCACAGTTTCTTCACGAGAGTCCCGCAGTAGATTTACAATCCTTGTTGGTTTCCCATGTTTTTTACGAATATGATGTTTCACTTGATTGCGATCTCTGCCTTGAAAATCGCAATAATAACATTTGAAAGGATGAACTTCATTATGCATATATCGCATGTGATGAAAAAATTCTGCATAATTAAATTCTTGTTTACAATAAGGACACTGCCGCTTATTACATTTTGGCATAAATAACAAAGTTTTGATAGCTTCTTCAGGATGTTCCATTTGACAATGCTGTACCACTAATATTTTATCTCGAGATTCATATTCACAATAACCACATCTATGACTCAGACGTCTAGGGATTGGTCTCAGTCCACGAGTGTATCGCGGTGGACGATTAATGGGGTCACTATCATCATATGTTTGCTCTGCTAAGTTTTTACCTTCTAACAGAGCTTGTTCAAAAGTTTTTTCAATCAGTGTTACACTGGACTGATTTGGTAAGGACGGCAAATCAATTGAAGCACCAGGATGACTAACGGCTAATACTTTGTAACGTTCTTTACGCCGAAATGGAGATACAATCGTAGTAGCATCTATTGTTGACTCTAATAATGACCTATTCAAATTACTGTCACCTGTATTCTGTAATTCCAAGTGATCTTCCATGAAATCTGCACATGGAACGTCTGGAGGATATATATCCTGAGAACTGCTATAACCATCTTGATCTTGCTCTGATAAATAATCTATGACTGCATAATAACTGACACCCGATTTTGTATCAAATCCTATGTCTTCTGCATCTGATAAAGCTTGAGAAACTGGTGGCATACGATTCAGTTTTTTAGTGTGACGTTCACGATTAGAAATGATGCCACTCCGTTTATCTAAAACATTCGATTGCGTTAAATTATGACATGATTTTTTGAAATTGCTTGTCAAAGTATTAAAATTATGCTTTCCATTAACAAGCGATGTGTCCTCAGGTGATACTTGTACAGCCATGTCACTCATAGTTTTTGTAGGAGGTGAACCTTGAGAGTTAGCCATAACCTGTAAAACGTGAACAACTTGTTCTTTTGGAGTCTGGTTCTCCGTATCTGTCAAATGAAACATTTCTTCCATCTGTGATTCATATGGCTGAAGAGAATTATTATTACCTTGTAGGACAATCTGTAATGTTTGTCCTCGAGTATTGAGTGGTAAAGCTTGCAAAATTTGAATGAGTGCTTGCATATTGTCAGGAGTAATTACTGATGAACCATTGCCTCCTATATCTATAACTTGCGGAGCAGATGACTGAAGATCTGCTGTGTGGCTCCCACTTTGGCTTTGACTTAGTTCATCATTTGTGATATTCATTTCAATTTCCTTGTTATAGTCTGCAATATCAGTGTTGGATAATATAGCTTGGGACTCTATAACATGTCTATTCTCCAGAAGAGTTTCAGTGGGATATGCCTGTTGGATAATTGTTCCTTCGGTTGTTTCATACGAAGAATGCTGCAATACCTGCACTCCTTCACTTTGTTCAACATGCATTATGGTCGCTGCATCACTTAATATCATTTCTCCATTTTCAGTTTCATGCAGCTGAGCATCAACAAGTTGAATAGCTGCAGATGCAGGCAATAATTCCTGGAACGTTGTCACTCCACCTTCTTGGACAGACCTGTAAACTGGATGCTCAAGAGCATCTTGAGACTGAATTTGTTCTATAATTCGAATACTGCTGTTTTCACCATGGTGGAAGGACGATTCTCCGTGAGATTCTCGAGTTTTCAAACAATCAGAATTATGGCTTAGAATAATTTTCCCCTTTTTTGAAACGTCTTTCGGTTTATACAAAACTTGAGAAAATGAGTCTTGCTGAGTAATCTCGCTGTCACTTCTTTCTTGTAAATGTTGATGAAAAAATTCTACTGGCACACTTTCATAAATTATTTCTGAAGAATTTTGCTGATTCCTTATATTGAAATTCTCATGTTTATTGTCCAAAACTTGAGGAGTCATAATTGTTGATGGTATTGGACCTATAGTGGAAGGAGTAACATTAGCAACAGTCGTTGTTATTGTTGGCATATCCAGCTGTTGTGGCAACATATTTGCTCGGAGCAAATCTGTAGATGCTGATACTTGAGCTGTGATAGCAGCAGAAGCACTTGCACTACTGAGAGTCTGATCAATCTCTGACAATTTCATATTCTTATCTGAAAACGTAGCAGCATTTAATACGGACTCTGTGATGACTTTTTTTCCTGTCAAATGAAGAGCTCTTCTAGGAAGTGTTTCTGTTAAAACAGCAGCTGTCTGCCGTTCATCATCAGTTCTCATCTCCTTCAGGGTTACAATTTTGGGTTGGTCCTCACTGATTGTTCTTTCAATATTGGGAAGACCAGAGAGAATATGCACTGTGCTTTCAGATGATTTCTCCAAATTAGAATCAATGATTTCTATGGTTTGATTAGCATGATCCTCAAGAGTTATCAGATGAGAACCTGTTCCATTATCCACTCTAACAACATGTGGCAAATGCAGAAGGACCTCTTCTCCTTCTACGTTCGTTTGCAAAATATATTGTCGCATGTTACTTTCATCTTCTGCAATGGTACCATCAAGTAACTGTTGTTCTACTGGCCTTAAAAGATCATTTTCACATTCATGGATGTCACTAAACTGCTGATTTGTCACGATTTGGTAAGAAGTTTGAGTGCCTGTTTCTTCATCTTCAACAATATATGTGACATGTTCACCATCTTCACTTTGTTGGACATGTAATGCATAAGGATGCTCTGCTGTTTCAGAGTTTAGTGTAACACTTTCATCTGAATGCAAAGAAGATTCTGCTACGTTGCTATCAGCTTCTTCCAACTTTAAACTTTTGTCATTGGAAGAAGAAATAGATTCACCTACATTTTCTTCTCCATTTGAAACACTAACAACATCATTGGAATTTAGTGTTTCTCTAGTATCATTCATATCTTCTATCACAGATGTTGTCGAAGGAGAATTTCGCTCTCCAACTGTCTGAGAAGATATTAAGTCAATTTCTCCAACAAGTTTATTTACTTCTTCAATTTGGGCAGAGTTACTTGTACCTTCACCCCATGTGGATGAATTAACTTGCATTTCTCGAACGCTTTCAGCATTCATACAATCTAAGTGCAGTGATGACTGAGAAATTTGGGGGAAGTTAGTTTGAACGCTGCTACTATCTATTGCTGCATTCATTTCACTTTCTAAAATCCTTTTATTGTTTTCTCTTAATTCATTTGAAAAATCATTTTTTGAATCGTTTATTTCCACATATATAACATTATCTGAACCTTCACTAACACTTGAATTAACTACCACTTTTTCATCACTATTTATATTATTATTGTTAAATGTCAACGAAGAAGAATCTCTTTCATCGATGACAATTCCACTACTGACACAAGCATCACCTCCATTATGCTCTGGAGAATGCAGGGAACTAACATTATTCCTTAAATGGTTACTAAAAGAAATATTTCCATCAATATCATGATCAGTAGATACCTCAGCAGTATTATTATCTCTATTTGAAAGAGAGGTAACTGTGCAGTTGTTCTGTTCCGTAATACAGTGGTCATTTAAAGAGGCTATTTCATTTGGAGCCATCGATACTTCAGTTTCATTCAAAGAATCACTATTTGTCATCTGACTGGAAACAACATTAATTTCACTCATAGGGCGGGCTCCACTTGATGAAACGCAGATTTCATCTGAATAATTGTTCATATTAGTTCTCTGAGACACATAATCTGTTTCTTGAGATGTCACTTCTGTTTCACCATCATTATTCTCTCCAATTTCAGCATGTGATGAAATATGTACCATATAAACATCAGACGATGTTGGATAAACATCTTGAATATCAGCAGAATTGGATGTGACAACTAAAGAGAAAGAAGATGAGGAATCTGCTTGTGAGATACTGATGGAATCACCACTGTTTGTTACAATGGGGAATTCTATACCCTCATAATCATGTGCTTCAGTAGAAGATTTGCAGAGCCCTTCATTACTTTCTTCAGCTTCAGTTCCTGTACATTCATTAATAGATTCTTTAAAGGATTCCGATACCATTTTTTCAACTCTTCCTTTGGTACCAATTCCACTGGTTGAAGGATAATTTAAAGAAATGGTGCTTGATGGTGTAGCAATATCATGTTCATCAATGGACTGTGAACAATGGCATTCATCAGCATCACTTTCATCACTTGCTATCACTCCTGGGATCTGGCTAGATCCAACGATATCTGTTGTTGTACAAACAATCTGAAAAAATTAAATTATTTATAAGTCATGAATTAAATCAATATGAAAACTTATGTGGATAGTGATAATGGAAACAAAAAAAGAAAAATACTCTTTTACCACAACAAAATAGGAAATAAAAAAATGCAACCTGATACCGTAAGCAACAAAAGCTTTGCTTTCATCATTCAGCAGCCAAGGAGCACCAATCTATGAATGATGAAAGCAAAGCTTTCGAAAAGTGCTTACAGTATCAGGTTGTATTGTTTTATTTCCTATTTTGTTGTGGTAAAAGAGTATTTTCCTTTTTTTGTTTTTAAGTCATGAATTATTCAAATAAAAGAGAAAAAAAATAAATAAAACAATTTTGGGGTCATTCACAAAATACGTTCACTTGATAGGGAGAAGGGGGGTTTTGAAACTGACAAAAGTGAACAGTAAAATAGGGGTGGG
>JAHWFO010095075.1:120183-135109 GCA_023313115.1 Rhysida immarginata
TACGAGGGCAAAAAAAAAAAATAATTAAAAAAATAATTATATTTTCTATATAATTGAAACCCCCTGATATCATAAAAACAAAAATAAATAAATGTAATGCGTGCGTGAGAGGGTTAAAATTAGAATAATCACTAAAACATTCGTCACGTGAAATAATATAAGGGTCTTTATAGTCGATATCTTTGATTTTATTTCGGTAACGTTCAGGACAGTCATTACTTAAAGATTTGTAATATTCACTAGCGTTTTCCATGTTATTCAAGTGAGTAAAGAAGATTTATCAGCAAATTTTAGCATGCGTATTTGTAGAAAGCAGCTTTGTTGGTCCTCCAGTGAAATTCAAAATGGCCGATAGCCTCGGTTATTATGGTTACAAACCTCTCCGGTCACGTGGTTGCACTTTCCCTATACTGTTCATCGTATAGTGCATCGTATGGGATATGGAATCCAAAGGCTTCATCACACACTTTTGCTGTCTGCGGGAACAAGAGAAAATGTCTCCATTTTGCACTGGAGCACAAGCATTAGATAGTCGATAATTAGAAACAAAATTACGAGGGAGAATTGGAAAGTAACAGGATTTGCGTTTCATAAATTAATTTCAAACATTCATAGGAATCTAAATTGTATTTTGGAAAATTTATTTATTGTATTGTTTTTCAACATAACTGCCGCATTCGTTTATGCAGTGATCCCAACGTGCAACCTGTTTGTGTATACCGACTTCAAGAAGTTTTTATCGGCTAATTGCGAACCCACCTTCGGACAATCTTTTTTACTTCGTGGTGAGAAGGTAATTTTGATTTAATCGCCTTTCACCACATGATATAGTGTTATAATTTTTAAATGTATCCAAGTAATATTTTGAAACATTCTTTTTAAGCTGTTAATCGATTAACAATATATAGCAGTCGCATGCTTCATGAGATTACTTACCTTTGGTGGGTACAAAGGCCATGTGCTCAACAATGACTTTTCGTATCGTTTAAAATTGTGGAATTCGTCAGGCACGACGTCTTTTCAACCAGCAGTTACCCAGTGAAGTTTACCAGCTCCAGCTTTTTTGGGACCAGTGATGACTTCCCTTGCCCGGCCACAGACAGAACTGGAATAGATTTTGTTCGGACTCATCCACTATAGAAGTCATCTTTCAAGATGAAATAGCACTTTTATTTTCTCATCTCCTGGTCATGTTGTTTAGGACTCACATGTTGCAGTCAAAGAAATTAACTTTTAGAAACAACGTGATTTGAAACTATCTGGATTAAGCTGTTGAGTTTTCTATTAAATATTATCAAAAAGCTGTGAACAATGGTTTTAATTTCTTCTAGAAGTATGGCTTTAATGTCTTATGGACTTCTGTAATTTTGGCTAGGTTTTTTTTTTTTTTAACATTGGCTGTTAGCAGCAAAACAATATTCAGAAACAAAATGTAATTAGGCCTTAGTAACTTTATATAATTTATCATTCTTCTTGTTCTTCACTTTTGATGTTTATATAATTCTAAATTCTAAATTACTTTTCTAACTTAAATGAGGGGGGGGGGGGACTCTGGTTCCTTTGATCCTAATTTTTTTTAATTTCTTTGAACATTTAAAGCTGGTATGTGATAATCAAGTAATTTTTCTTAGTTATTTTATGAGCTTTGTATTCGTTTTTTTTTAAACCTAATTTTAGGTTATTAATGGGTTTTGCCCTTGTGCATTTACTCTAAAGACCTTTTGACAAGTCATAACGTTTATTAGGAGCTTTAGCATAAAAGCTACTTATAAGAATGCGCCTTTGGTCTTATGTTTATCCGTCCGTCCGTCCAGCCATCTGCACGATAACTTGAAAACGGATTAACTTTTTCAAATTGTTTTCAGAAACATGACCATCAAAGTCTTAGCTCGGCCGTATCAACTTTTCAGAATTTTTCGTGGACCCTTCAAGTCGAATTCACGCGCTAAAACAGCGAGTGTAAAGAATAAAAAGATCAACAATCGGCCCGCCAGATTATGACCCGCTTCAAGGAACATTTAGCCCACCGGAAGTTCGGTAGAAGCAACCTCTCTGCCATGGCAAAGCATTCCTTGGACACTGGACATGATTTCTCTGTACAAAACCTAAAACTTTTAAGATCAATAAAAAACAAACGACTCCTGGACGCTTTTGAGAGCATGGAAATCCACTCTACCAACAGCAGTGACCTTCTTAACTCTGACAAGGGACCTACAGGGGATTCCAAACTGATTCAGTGGTTTTCAACTTTGACCAATCACTGAATTTACCCATTCATGTGGCCTTTTCTGTCATTGGTCTTGGTTCAACCTTCAATAATTTGTCCATTTGTGTGCCTTTCTCTGTTATTGGCTAAAATTCACTATAAATAGGAGTTGTTTCTTTACACACTCAGTTGCATCTTGTGCGTTACTCCCTGTCAATCCTGCTGAAGATGAGAGCTTCGTTCTCGAAAAGTACTTACAGGTCGTATTTTTTCTTTTTACTCGTTGTGGTTAAAGAGCGTTTTATTTCTTGCATTAGTATTAACTTATCCACATCCTTTTTCCTTATAAAAATTTATTTTCGGTCCTCTGCATTTTTTGCATTATTGCCAGTTCCGGAAATTATATTTTTACTTTCAAGCTATTTAGTAGTTAGGAAAGGGAGATTAATATAACGCGAGAGGGTAGGAGGTTAAGCGTGGAGAAATGTGAATTAAAAAATGGCATGAGCGATCGTATTCAATGCTCTGTTGGAGTGGCAATTGTTGGAATATCCTTTGTTGTATTAAGATTTCCTCAGCCTCTAACGGAATATTGTTGACATTGCGAATTTCCGAGAATCTGGGATGTGTTATATGCATGCGTGTAATGTTTGTTATAAGGTTCGTTTTTCGGAGATAGAAAAATAATTTCTGGAGAGGAGAGGTAGTATTCATGACCGTTATGAGACTGAACATTTTTCGAAATGGAACGATGGGTCGAGTAGATGAATCATAAATACGTAAAATAATTGGAACTAGTTATAATAAGTTTTCCCGTTTTTGATGTATTATGAGTTTACTTTAAGCAATGTAACTGTCAAGACACGGAATTGCGCTGATCGAACGGAGCAGCGAGATCATTGGCAGAAGCGATGACGCCGTCGGGGCAGGAGTGATAAGATGCTGGTGAGAGACAGCTCAAAAAGTAAACGAAATATCCTCGGCTGTGCTGGTGAGTGACTTTTAACTATTCTTTGCGCCACGTGAAGATCAAGATGATAAACGAACACTTAAAAGTGCAATGTGTTTCGCAATTACGTCGATCCTCCCGCCGATTGTGAAAGCGAGCGACGAACCTTGTTAATGCTGGCTCCACGTGGTGAAATAATATGATTGAGAACCGGCTTCGTGCATTGAGGTAGTCGAAGTTTATGTATCCGGGAGCCAGAAGGGGGTAGATATACCAATTGTAGCATGTAGTGGTCATTCAAGCGCAGGAGTGTCATGACTACCCTGTGTGCCAGTCAGCCCGTGATTCCGGAGTGTCTCCGTGTATTTGTAATATAAAGTAATGTTTTTTTTTTAAGGGGCCCCTAGACTTTGAGTTACAAAATAAGTTGTCTTGGAATAGAAATAATGTTTTGCATATTAAGAAATAAAGATACACTGTCATTGAATATCGTGTAGTCAGGTGGTTCTCATTGTATTGGCCCAAATCCTTAACCGAGCTTACCCCAATGTATTGCCTGGATGACTTATGTACCATACTTACCTTTGGTGGGGGTGGGTGAACGTAACAATGGCGCCCGAACAGGGACCAATAATCCGGGATTGCCGGATTAATGAGGGCCTCCTGATTCCGTGATATTGGGCATGTATTTTAGTTGGGTTTTTTTGATATATGATGTGTGTTAGACAATACGTTAAGTGCATGTAGATGTCGTGATGTGTAAGGAAGAGTGTTGAGTTAAGTGCTGGTGTTTGGTTTGTGCATAAAAAGAGTGGCATTGTTAGTTTGGTGAGGTGCGCGTAAATGTTGTACGGAGTGTGTAGTGTAAGGAGAGTAGTTCTGTATGCTATGGACTAAGTAGACGTGGGTGACGCGGTCTATGTATGATATGGGGTGCTCAACTGGACGAGCGTGTTGGCAATGAAGGCTCTGGTAGCGAGTGCACATAGTGGAGTGGTGGAAGTCTGCAAGCCCATCGAAGGGTTGCAGGTGGAAGGTATAAGGGTTAACTGTCAGCAGGCGATTATTGAAACAATATACGAATTTGGCGATGTGTTCTCGAACGATGTGGAAGGGGTACACGGGGTGCGAGACTATGTGGCTGAGTATGCGGTCAACAAGTCGCACCCTGTGTTGACCCGTCAGTACAAGATTCCTCACGCGTATCGTGAGGTGTACAAGCGGAAACTGGCGGAATTCAAACGGGCCGGCATCATCGAGCCTAGCGTGAGCCCGTGGAACTCCCCGGTCCACGTGGTCCCAAAGAAAAACGGAGAGGTAAGGATCACATTAGATCTGCGGAAGGTGAACTCACACACTTCTCCGGTGGACTACCTGGCCCCGGTCATCAAAGATATCCTGGAGGAGCTGCGGGGGCGTAAGTACTTCTCAGTGCTCGACCTGAATAATGGTTACTACCAAATACCATTGGCCGAGTCACTGAGGAAGTGCTATGCCTTCCAATCACCACGGGACAAGTACCAACTAACGCGCTTGCCCCAGGGAGGAAGGAATTCCTCCCATCTGTTTTAGCTGTATGTGGTGGCAGCTCTGAAGGGAAGGGTCGGGGAGAATATCCACATGTTCTTGGATGATATCTTGATTAGTACGGTGTCACTCCGGGAGCATATGGAGGTTCTTCGTTGGGTACTGGGGAGATTCAGGGAGCGCAGGTCAGTGGTTAAGCCAGCTAAATGTCAGTTATGCACCCCATACGTGCATTACTTGGGTCATATCATCACAGCGGAGGGCGCCTATCCCGACCTGGGAAACGTAGAGGCAACCCTGAAGCTGGTAGAACCCAAGAATGCACGTGAGGTTCGCAGCTTTGTGGGGTCGGTTAATTTTACTGACCCTTCATTCCAGAGTTGTCCGGGATCTTGACTCCGATCACAGAGCTGACGAAGAAAGGAGTGTCGTTCCAATGAAACGCCGCTTGTAAGAGAGCTTTCGATTACATCAAGGCGGTCTTGAGCAGTGAGCCTCTGTTAATTCCTCCCGACTACAATCAAGAATTTCTCCTCTCCACAGACGCGTCCACCAACGCTATTGGAGCTGTCCTCCAACAGGAGAGGGAGGGGGGGCCTGCAACCCATTCGCATATTTCAGCAAGAAGTTGCAGGGGGGGGGGGACAACTACTCCGTAATCGAGAAAGAGGCTCTCGCTATTGTCCGGTCGGCCGGCCACTTCCGTCATATCATTCTTGGACACCCGACCACTGTACTAACGGAACACCAACCTCTGGCGTTCATCCAGCGCATGCGTAACACCAACCAGCGTGTGCTGAAATGGGCGCTAGAGTTGGAGGAATATGGGTTTGTGTACAAATACGTGCCGGGCAAAAACAATGTTTTGGCCGACCTGCTTTCACGGCAGTGCTGCTCAGTGACGACCGAGTTGTCTGCCCCATTCACATGTGAGGAGATCCTGGAGGCCCAGCGGGAGGATGGGTGGCTTCAGGAAATTGCCAGGGCACTCAAGACCCGTACCCACGTGGACTGTGCGGGAGGACTGTTCACGGTTAGGGGCAGGTTGGTCGTACGTATCGATGGAAAAGATGACCGAGTGGACGCAAGAGTGTACATGCCTTAGGGTTTGCGAGCAAAAGTGATACAGTGGCATGCTAATGGGTTGTTGGGGGGCCACTGGGAGGTTAATGCGACTATGCGTAAGTTACGTAAACGGTACTTTTGGCCTGGTATGAGGGAGGAGGTGAGGCGAAGGATTCAATACTGTGAAGCGTGCCAGCATGTTAAAAATAACTTGACACATGCACCCTACCAAGAGGGGGTAACCGCCGACTACCCCTTTCAAAAGGTGGCTGTTGATGTGGTGGGCCCGGTATAACGCACCAGCAGGGGGAACAGGTTCATCCTCGTGATGACGAACGTCTTCACATGGTTCGCTGAAGCGGAGGCACTCCCCGACCAGATAGCGGAGACCGTAGCTCGGTCCTTCGCTCGTAATGTTGTGTGTCGCTATGGAGTGCCTCAGCAAGTGATCAGCTACAATGGGTCCAATTTCACCTCTGCAGTGTTCCGGGCGTTATGCGAGGATCTGCATATTATGCAGAAATTAACAACGGCGTATCGCCCGACGTCCAATGGTATCGCAGAGCGATGCAACAAGTCGCTCTATGAGGCCATAGCGACGTTATGCAGTGAACACCCCGAGGAGTGGGACTTCGTGCTGGACTTCGCATTATAAGCACTGCGGACTAGCCAGCACAGGACCACCGAGGAGAGCCCAGCCTTCCTGCTGTACGGTTTTGACCCGGGCCCACCCGAGGGGCATTATCGCGATAGGAGTGAGGAGGGGGAAGATGTGCCCGAAATAGCCAAATATCGATCTGAGCTCGTGGAGAAACTCACTCGGGTGGGAAACTTGGTCAGAGAGAAGGAAGTAATGAGTCGTCGCATTCGCCTGGATCGAGTGAACAAAGAACGGGCAGCACGCTCATTCGGAATAGGTAGCCAGGTGTGGCTATTGTGGAAGGGGGGCACCAAGCAGAAGTTTGGCCCGAAATTCTTGGGCCCTTACCGGATAGTGCGTCAGGTGTCACCAGTGAATTACAAGATTGAAGACACCGGTAGCCATGGCAAGTCTGTGGTCCACATCGATAGGCTTAAGTCAAGCTGGCTAAACCTGGAAGGTAGGCGGAGTAAAAGGCGAAGGAGAAGGGAACACGAGCCTAATCGTACCTCAGAGGAAGCTGACGAAGATGAGGATGAAATGGATGATTGGGAACCTGCACCAAAAGATAGACTGGAGAGGCAGCAGGCCAGGAAGGAGTTATTGGATTATGAATGCCCTCAGGCCGTGCCAGAGGAGACAAACGAGGTTCTGGAGGGGGTGAGGATGGGGGCGTTACCTACGACGCCATTGCTAGAGCAGAGTGCAACAGGGGGTTTAGATGGGCAGCAGCCAGGTAATGGAGATGCGCCCGTGGTGCCTCATTATGCCTTACGGAGGCAAGCTCGTCCTGATTACTGGGCACTCCATAGAGGAATTAAGCGATGATGAATACGTGGATTCCACAACGGTATTAGGGCGAAGGGATACTGGCTTCTGTGAATTGGAATGGTAGCCCAGTATGTGTTTGGATATTTGAATGTGTGGTTGGTTAATGTTATGTATATTAGGTTTTGAATATTTTGTGTTTGTTAACGAGTTATCGTGTGTGTGTGTGTGTGTCAATGAATGTAAGGTGCATAGGGTGTCGGGATAATTGCTTATTTTTGGGGGGTATTTCATTATGTGGTTGATATATTTGTTCTCGAACGTAACCCCGTTTGGGGTATGTTCGAGGCTTTCCGTCAGGTGCATGTGACGTTCCAGGGTGCTGGAAGTCACGTGGGTCCAGCGGAGAGAGGAAAAAAAAAGGGTGTGTGTGCGTTTTTTGAGGATTTAGTAGCATGCAATTATGTTATTTTTTTAAGGGGCAAAGCGATTAAGTTAAATTGTAATGTACATGGATCAATATGTGATCTGGATTGCATAGTGTTATTTCGCGTATTGTGTTTATTTCATAAGTAAGAATTTGTAGCGTGGAGAAATGTGAATTAAAAAATGGTATGAGCGATCGTATTCAATGCTCTGTTGGAGTGGCAATTGTTGGAATATCCTTTGTTGTATTAGGATTTCCTCAGCCTCCAACGGAGTATTGTTGACATTGCGAGTTTCCGAGAATCTGTGATGTGTTAAATGCATGCGTGTAATGTTTGTTATAAGGTTCGTTTTTCGGAGATAGAAAAATAATTTCTGGAGAGGAGAGGTAGTATTCATGACCGCTATGAGACTTAACATTTTTCGAACTAGAACAATGGGTCGAGTAGATGAATCGTAAATACGTAAAATAATTGGAACTAGTTATAATAAGTTTTTCCGTTTTTGATGTATTATGAGTTTACTTTAAGCAATGTAACCGTCAAGACACGGAATTGCACTGATCGAACGAAGCAGCGAGATCATTGGTGGAAGCGATGACTCCGTCGGAGCAGGAGTGATAAGATTGCCGCTGAGAGACAGCTCAAAAAGTAAACGAAAGATCCTCGGCTGTGCTGGTGAGTGACTTTTAATTATTCTTTGCGCCGCGTGAAGATCAAGATGATAAACGAACACTTAAAAATGCAATGTGTTTCGCAATTACGTCGGTCCTCCCGCCGATTATGAAAGCGAGCGACGAACCTTGTTAATGCTGGCTCCATGAGGTGAAATAAGATGATTGAGAACCGGCTTCGTGCATTGAGGTAGTCGAAGTTTATGTATCCGGGAGCCAGATGGGGGTAGATATACCAATTGTAGTGCATAGTGGTCATTCAAGCGCAGGAGTGTCATGACTATCTCGTTTGCATGGACCCAAACTTGTGTCTCACCTGGGTCTCACTGTTAGTCCCCCACCCCACGTGACTACCAAGAAGGGTCTCAGTACCTCCCCCTTACTGGTCAATAAAAGCAGTGTACACCACGCGAAAGTGTACGTCTAGCGGCAGGAATATTTGTTCGAAGGCACGTGGGGTCCAAGCCACAGCCTAAGGCCACAGGTGTAGGTATCAGATCCCTTAGTTTAATAATATGGCGGACCGGCATAAGCCGACTACCCGTAGCCTAGTGCGAACCCATGTGCCAGTCAGCCCGTGATTCCGGAGTGTCTCCGTGTATTTGTAATATAAAGTAATGTTTTTTTTTAAGGGGCCCCTAGACTTTGAGTTACAAAATAAGTTGTCTTGGAATAGAAATAATGTTTTGCATATTAGGAAATAAAGATACATTGTCATTTAATATCGCGTAGTCAGGTGGTTCTCGTTGTATTGGCCCGAATCCTTAACCGAGCTCACCCCAACGTATTGCCTGGATGGCTTATGTACCATACTTACCTTTGGTGGGGGTGGGTGAACGTAACAATTCCTAGCATTCCTTTAATAAAATCGTAGCTGAAGCAAAACCAAACAAATCGATTAATCGACAGCTTGAATAAGATATTCCAATTGCCTTCCTGTTCTCTTTTATTATTTTATATCCGTATTATATTCTTTAAATAATTAAAAACATTTTAAGTTCTTGCTATAGTTTGACTTTTTATAATTTTCCTTGAGCAAACAAAAAAGGTGAGGAAGAAGCCGAAGAATGCACCCAGTTCCTTTTTCCTTTGTGCTGGGCACTAGAGTAAACAAGATTTGATAATTAATTGCACCATCTTCTGCTTGTACACCCATACCTCGTTATACGTATGCTCGTTGTACGTACTTTTCGATTTACGTACTTTTCAAATTATGACACGAATTCGTTTTACGTACCCAATATTTCGTCACCCGACCAACGAGATTAAATAAAGAGTAGAGTGGAAATACACTGATCATCAGCGCCAGCACTATGACCTCGTCAAGTACGTCGTCATTATTTCCACTCTAATAAATTAATTTAGGCTATATATTTTCGATTTTTGTTTCATGTGTATTATTATGTTTATGAAGAAATAAAAATAATAAACTAAAGACTATAAAAAATAAATACTAACTGTGCTGTATTATTTCATAAAAAAACACTGAAACAGATTCAATTTAATTTGTATATGTTTGTATCAAAATCATTGATGTGCATTGTCAAAGCTTTATCACGAAAATCATTGATGTGCATTGTCAAAGCTTTATCACGAAAATCATTGATGTGCATTGTCAAAGCGTTATCACGGAATAACCAGTACAGTAGTGACCTCTGATGAGAGCTACATAATAAAACGTCTCACGTTTTTCCAGTGTCTCGACTTTTCTACTGACCCTGAAAAGTACGTATTCGTTATACGGATATTCGAGTTACGTACCAAGTTTTTGGAACCAATCAGTACGTATAATGAGGTATAGGTGTATAAGTTGAAAAACTCTTTCATTGAATATATTAAAGAATGGATGATTTAAGATCAATTTCATACATGCACCAAGAATCCAAGATTGCTGTCTTCAGTTATGATGTATCATTAAAATGTTGTTCATCATTTGTAAACAAGTTGAACAAGGACGCCCCAAAAGTTCTCTATTGGGTTAAGGTCGGGACTTCCGGGTGGCTGCAACTTTAAATTTCTTTTCTTTGATAGCCATGATTTGGTAGGCTAGGAGATACGACCTTGTGCAAATTAATTGAAACAAATTATTGAGTTTTAAAAGTTTTTCCTCTTTTGGATCACCCTCTACATTTATCTCAAACGGTTATTTCGTACTATGACACCAGCAAAGCTTAAAATAAGATATAAGATAGAAGTTCTAGGTTGAAGAAATATGAACACCAGTTAAGTCTTCTTGGTATCACAGTTCTGTTCTCCGCCATTCACCGCACAGTGGAATAATTGTATACTGTCATGCCGATTTACTGGAGGTTGCAGAAAAGTCCACAAAACGGGGGTAGGGGCTCAAATGAAGAAGATTTCATTGAAGGGAGTAGCACGTGGTAGAGACGCAATGATGCATGTCGCATTACCTCTCTGAATGTCTAGGGAGATTCTCTAGCAGAGAAACTCCGTGGATTTTTTGTCCTGGGTAGCGACGGAAAGTCTAAAACCGAGGTCCCTTAGGAAAGAGAGGGCATTGGAGCCCCAGGAGCCGAAAGTCTCAAAGCCGATGGGGGCAAAAAGAATGTTGTTAAGCAGGTCGGCGTACTTCGATGTTTTCTTGCTTTCGGCAAGGATGGCCGCGAAACAGGCCTCCTTTGAACTTCCGTCTAGGTAGGAGCAAGCAAGGGTATCCGTGCAGGTCCACGACCCATAGTAGCATCTTCCCTGACTTCCAGGCGGAGAGGGTCAAACCGTCAGGGCGTTTGTCATTGCTTCGGGACAGACCGTTGGGTTCCAGTGATGATGGAATGCCTGCATTGGTGAGAGCACGGTGTATCGTGTCATTTAGACAAACTATGGCGGCTTCTACGACCAAAACTGTCACAGCTGAATGGGTGGAGGGCTGGTTCATCAATGATTGCACAGCAGCAGCAAGGGTGCGGAAAACATAGACGACTGCCTAAACGTAGGCCGACGGCAATATGAAGGGAGTTGTTATCAAGGAAAGTACCCAAGGCTGGGGAAGGGAGGGCATGTAGCCAACTCCCGGATTCACTGGTGCTAACGGCAAGTAGGCATGCGGTTGAAATAGCATCAGATGCTTCCGTGAAGAGAGAATTTTGTGGGCGCACGTCGTGGAGGGCCAGCCAAGCTCATTGTTGACTGCAGAGATCGGGAGCCGGGAGAGATAAATAGTCGTGCATCCATAATGATTCTCCTTCGGCAACATGGTGGATATTAGGTGGTAAGCCAGCGTTTGCAAGAATGGAAGAGACGAGGTCGCCGGCTGAGTATGAAGAAGCCAGGAAGGCTGGGAGAGAGCATACTTCAGTCAGGCAGACACCCAGACCCCCCCCCCCCCCCCCCACATGTTGTTGGGAATTGTGGCTTGCTTCCAGGAGGTGGTGGAAAAGGCTATGTTACATATGGACTGGAGACCGGATCTAAACATGGAATCGAGGTTCTTGAACGTGCGTCTTGCATTTCCAGGATGGAGAGGAACACAAAATATAGGTAAGACGAGATGAACTAAGGGAGTGTTGTAGGGCATAAAGAGCGTAATGGGATTGGAGTTGGCTGATTTTGGTTATTAAGGTGCTCAAAACCGAAAGTTTTTTTTCAAATGCGATCGGAATGGCAGCATCTGTAAGGGGGGGGGGGGTACCTAAAAGGAAAACTTCCGTCTTCTATTATCTTGGCATTCAGGGGGACCGTAGAAAAGATGGGATCAACAGGGGCTTTGCCGAGGAAAAGAAGCTCTGACTTCGCTGTGTTTAGGGTCAGGACAATGTCTGGGCCAAGGGATAGAATGGAGTGGATGTCTTGTAAGACCATGTCTGGGCTGTCGATGAGAGTAACATCGTCCATATACCAGATGTTCATACGTGATTTTAATGTGCTGGCGAGGGTATGTGCCGCAAGG
The DNA here is from genome assembly GCA_023313115.1 of Rhysida immarginata. Taxonomy (NCBI): domain Eukaryota; kingdom Metazoa; phylum Arthropoda; class Chilopoda; order Scolopendromorpha; family Scolopendridae; genus Rhysida; species Rhysida immarginata. The sequence goes on from JAHWFO010095075.1 coordinate 132,345, forward strand.
CAGAAGCAGAATGGGCCAAGAGGATCGCCTTGTTGGACTCCCCAAGCAGAAAGGATAGTGTGTGATCCGAACAGCAGGGATGAAGGCTTGCTGTAGCATTGGAAAAGGAATGGAAACAGGTCGGGGAATTTATCAGCAACTTCTGTGAGGAAAACGTGATGGCTTATTGTGTTGAAAGCATTGTTGAAATCAAGCTTGACCATGACGTGGGGCTGTGAAACTGCAATTTCCGCGCCGCAATGGGTACCACAGCCCAGTTGGATAGGGCAGAAGAGTTGGTCGGCTCGTCAACAAACACGTGAGCAGAGAAGCTTGACAACTAGGCGCCGGAGGACACTTCTTACTGCAATGGGTCAGACCCCTACAGCTTTCTTTTGTAGGGAAGTTAAGGAGGCACCATACAGCCATGCACAGACTGAATCGGGAACTTACCCGGAAACCATGACAGACGACAATGTGGAGAGAGCGCTGAGAAGCTTCTGGCTGATGTCTCTGTTTGAAGGTGCAGTCATGTCAGCTAGATGTTGGGGGCAAAGGCCATCTAGACCGCGTGCGGAACCCAGAGGGAAGGAGAGGATGTCCTTCTGAATGTCAGAAGGAGGGAATGGCGTTAGTGAACAAGGCACAGGAGGGTGCGGGATGACATCGAGGGGTTTAGGTGTGGCGGGATGTTTACTTTGAAGGAGAGTTAGTGCGTGGGGGTCTTGGGGAGCAAAGGGTTCCTCTGAAGTAACAAAACGAAGTGCGCTGCGGATATTTCCTTCAGCGATCTTTAACTCAACCGTGTTATTCAGGAGTTATTATCGACGTTGATGAGAAAAGGTGGGTCTTGGCAGCGAAGGTGAGCGGAGGTTATGTTTGATGACTTATGCTAGAGAAGGTCTGTGGGGTGATTGGCGGGTTCTGGGATGGTGAATGCGTAATAGGGGAAGGTAGCTAAGCGTTTCCAAGAACTTTCCTCGCCGTAGTGTGATACCACGTCGTTTAGCAGAGACAAAAAATCCGAGGCTGACTGGAATCGGATCGCTTTGGGGATTTGGCGGATTAGTCTGGTGTTCTTTATGAGATGGGCCAGTTTGTCGATAAACAAATAATTTCAAGTCTTGCAGGTAACCTTTTTGCTTTGTCAAAGCAAGTAAGCGTCATCTCTAAGAGTTGTTTTCTTCTTACGGCCACAGTTTACTTTACGTTTAGGAGAAATTGATCCGGTTTCCTACCTGCTTCAACTTGATGACATGACTGACTGTTGCTAAACTCAAATCGACCACTGAAGCAATCTCTCGATACGTCTTTGCTGAACAAATATGCAACTGGAATTTTTTGTGTATCACTTGCAGTTTTCGAGTAGAATTTGGATGTGTCCTAATTTGCATATTTGAGATGATGAAAGGTGCTCCATCAGATAGAGCATCCTCAAGTTCTTATTTATTCCCTGCATTGGAATCTGTGTAACAATGCTTATGCAGGGTTATGATCTTCATACATTTCCTAGGTGTCACATCCATATCGAATGACAGTCGAATCACAAATGCAGGTTTCTAAAATCTGACGAAATACTTAGCTGCTAATGTAATGATTGCATCAGCCAATGTACGCTATGGCGGTTGGACAGGATTCAAAAATCTGATGCAATAGTTATTACTGATGTAATGATTGTATCAGCCAAAATAAAAAATGATCATCCTGATTTTTTGTGTGATTTGAGTACAGGATTGCAAGTAACATAGAAAACATTTTTGTTTCATTTAATTTGCACATAGGTGTATAGCATGGGTGCATCGTCCCGTTGAAAAATCAAATTTTCTCTATGCAAATTTGGTCCAAAAGGCACTGATGATGAATGGCTCATTGTTATGTTTAAGGTAAAAAAAAAAAATAATAATAATAATAATAAATTTTTATGGGCCTGATGGCTCAAACTCATATTGGCATGATCTTCAAAAAGAAAATTTTTCATCACGGGCGCACGGAGGCCAATCAGTGGTCATTCGGGGAGGTTTTGCATTCAATGGTACAACATCTATTGCTTTTTTTCCCCCCGGTAGATTGAATTCTAAAAAGTATTATAAGCTATTAAATGAGTATGCAGTATCATTTAGACCAACTTTGTGTGGAGAAAATTGGATTTTCTATAGGACAATGCACCATGCCATAGCTCCTAGTCTACAAAATCATGGCTTAGATCATAGAAAATAAATTTAATGTTGTAGCCACCCAGAACTGATCTCAATCCAATAGGGAAATTATCGGGCATTCCTGTTGGGATGACAGTTTAACAATGTATCATCTCTGTAGACAACAATCATGGATTCTTGGTAACAAATTGATCCCGATATCATATATTCTTTAATATATTCAATGAAAGAAAGAACTGTTTTACTTGTACAAGAAAAAGGTGGTGCAATTAATTATTAAATGTTGATTATCAGTGTTTGCTACAGACTGTCTATTAAAATAGGAGACAGCAATTTTCTATTTATTGTTACTTTTTACCTTGATCACATTTATGTATTGTAATAAAAACTTTTGCTATTTCAATTATTTATCATTTTCTTTATTTTTTGAGGTGCCCATCGTTTTTTCTAAATTAAGACAAGCACTGTACAGAGATTTGACACAGCATGGAGAGACCCTATAAACACCTGATGTTTCGGATAGAGAATATCCTTTGTCCAAGCTAAATAATAATCTCAATGCTAAATACAAGATTTGTTCAATAGAAACATGGTTGGACTGTGCAGGCGTGAAAATATTGCCTGGAGAAC
>JAHWFO010095075.1:135209-149398 GCA_023313115.1 Rhysida immarginata
CCCCAGTCTGTATTAACGGCTCATGGATAAAGATAGGCAAAACAATGCGACAATGATACAAGAGGAAGCCCAAGGGGAAACATCGTACTAATATGGAAGGGGGGTAATACAAAGGGTGTGTTTGTTTATTGCGATGAAAGCAACTAGCCATCATAAAGCCGCGAAAGTCGTCAGCCTGACGATTACAAACAACTTCGTGAGAGCGACTGCTTTCAAGTGGGCAATTGACAACGGCGATATATGCCTTCTAATGCTCGCAGTAAATAACGAAATGTTAAAGCAATATTTTCATTAAATTATGTTTTCGAGATGATCCCAACCCCTATTGGTATGAATGTTCTGTTCTGTTTGAACTAATTCTTTCATTTGTAATAATGACATTGGCTAAAACGTCGATCGCCTTCTCTAATGCTAATCCTGCAGAAACTGACGATTGTTTTAGCTCGTCGACTTAGTCGGGCGACAAAGCGTAACTGCGTCAGCGTCACTGGAAATACCAAACGGAAGTAGTCGGTCTGACGAGACTAAACAAACACAGTCACCTTAAATTCGTCACTTTTGTCACACTAAACAAACACGCCCAAAGTTAGATAATAAAGATAATCAAAAGGAATAAAATAAAATTAAAAACAAGTAAAAAATACAGGTAAAAGATTTTTTTACTTAAACTATAATAAACAAAAATAAATTATTAATAATAATATATAATAATTAAAACTAGTGTCACCTGTGTTCTAAATTCAACCAATTATGTAAACAATGAATTATAGCTATGAATATATATATTGAAATTGAATCGACGAATCTCATGCGAATTGAATTGAATTCTCGCTGATGGACATAGGACGTCATCTATTAGTATCAATTAACATTCTATTGGTATACATTTTAAATTAATATATTGGCTAATTATGGTCACAGAGACTTTTTTTTCCCCCTACACTTCTAATGGCATAATACCTTTCAAATGAATTAAGTTTCATTCCCCTGCTTTTATATTCAACATCGCCAATTTTGACGTTCACATTTTAATATATACAGTGCTCCCTCTATATAATGGCACTCTACTTAACACCAAATTTATAATGGCAAGTCCATCAAGGAAGAGGCAAGTCCCCCTTCCCTCCTCCCTGAAGTCCATATAACGAAAGTTTTTATATTCCAGAAAAAAACTTCGTTATATGGACTTGCCATTATACATTAGGCATTATGTAGAGTCCCATTATATAGAGGGAGCACTGTCTAGATAACATAAATTTAATAATGTAGTAATGTAACAGCAAAGAGAGAGACACCAAACAAATTTTGTTGGCCAAGTCTCATGCTGTCCCCCGACAGGCTGAAGAAGCACAAAATGGGGTTACTGAGGAGTATGTAAGAAACAAAAAATTAAGAACTTAAAGCAGAAAGAATAAAGAATAATAATTGGATGTTCTATGAGGATTTTTATACACGCCATACCTCGGATGTTTAAGTTATTGATGAAAAATAGGAAAGAAAATTCCACAGCCTGGGATCGAACCAGGAACCTTCTGCTCACCGTGCAGATGCACCAGCCAATTGCGCCACTGCGGACATGGAAGCATTACGCTATCACATGCCCTTTGGGCTTGGCTGGAGCAGTACCCAGTTCGCAGGCTGGGACTATCTTTCCTACTGGCATAATAATCGTTAAAGAATAATAATTGGATATTCTATGAGGATTTTTATACACGCCATACCTCAGATGTTTAAATTATTTATGAAAAATAGGAAAGAAAATTCCACATCCTGGGATCGAACCAGGAACCTTCTGCTCACCGTGCAAATGCGCCAGCCAATTGCGCCACTGCGGACATGGAAGCATTACGCTATCTACAAGCCCTTTGGGCTGGCTGGAGCAGTACCCAGTTCGCAGGCTGGGACTATCTTTCCTACTGGCGTAATAATCGTTAAAGAATAATAATTGGATGTTCTATGAGGATTTTTATATACGCCTCAGATGTTATTACCCTCCACCAAGTGATTATACAGGCGTACTATCTAGATGAAGAAAAAGAAATAAGAGCTACGAGAATTGTAGCACAGAACGAACGGGAGGTTTTGGGGAATCATTTATTAGAAAATCATTTAATTTTCAAACTTGGTGGTACATAAGAAAAGCATATGGGCAATGTGAACACGATGTACTGGGGTGAAGGTGAGGGGCTTGAGGTTCCGCGACATCCTAATAGTGCACCAAAGCAGGATGAGAGCAGCCCATTTGCAACGGAAGATCGGTTCCAAGCACAATAGTGTAGTGCGGGGGCATCGCTGCAGAAGCAGGGCGGGTTGGAACAGTAGATGTTGCGACAGTGATGGATGACAGTGCCATGATAAATGTGGCGGTAGGCACTGACCAAATGATTCTGATCAGCGCTGTAGACGTCACAACAGTGACAGACGACAGGCTTCATGATAAATATAGCGGTAAATACTGACAAAACGGATCTAGTCGACGTTGCAGTAGGCACACATGAGGTAAGTGAAGTGAAAGTAACAGTGGATGAGGGAACCATGTGCGAGGACCCCATGGTGGAGGGTCAGTTAGTTGGCATGGTGCCGTGGTTGCCTCAGCCCGCCGAGGTAGGTGGGGAGTCCGACAGCAACAGTGGAACATTAGGCGGTTTGAGTTCAGTTATGGGAATGTCGGATGCTGAAGAGAGTGTGCCTGATAATTGGAAGGATCGTGATGTAAGTAGCCCTGCTAGATTTGTCGGTAATGCAGTGCAGGTTTGTGCTTCGAGAGGAGTTGATATGGAAAGCATAGCGGGTAGTGGTGCGCAACGCACCATAGTGTTTGTCGACGAACGTGAGTCAGGTAGTAAAAAGGGGACGAATCCGAGACATAAGAGGTCTCGTGATCGCGAAAGGTGTAATGGCATCGATGGTGGGAGGCGGACCGCGTGCGAGGTGCCAAGTCAGGGTAGGCGAATGAGTGGGCCGACGAAGGGGACCCGCCAAGATGGTGTGGAGACAAAGCGTATAAGCGACGGTTACACGAAACCACCGTCGTGGTTCACTAACCAGTTTAAAGGGATGGAAATGAATATAATTGTGAACGGTAGTGATTGACACATAAAATGGAAGTATGTGTTAGTTGTGTGTATTGTTTATACTTTGGTAAGTGTGTGCTCTTGGGAGTGGAAGAACGTGGTTCTTTCATTCCTAAGAAGGGGCATATGTGACTGGTGTTTTGAGTGTTGTTTTCGTTTTATAGTTGGTTGGTGTCGTTTATGCAAATTTCTGTGTGTTAAGTGTATTTGTTTGAATAAATGAGAGTTGTAGCAATTGTTTTGTGGTAGTTGGGTGAGTGTTTTGTGGTGTGTTTGGGTACGAATATGGAGCGAGTGTGTAGAATTTTGTTTTTTTTGTTAAATAAAAACAAGTCAATTTGTTGTAATGGAAATTACTTTTTTTTTAGTACGTACGTTATATTTTTCTGATTGTTTGAAGTAGCATTGTTTTTTTAAGTTATCTGAGGGAAGCTGCCGCAATTGTTTGGGTAATCTTAGACAAACATTGTTGGGGCAGCTTTTCTCAGTATATGAGCCTCAACAAACCCGGAGGGAATGAGGGATTGTTGAGAGAGAGAGCGATGGTTGTTGACGCTTTGCAGGCAAGCGTCGCTGAGGAAGAAAAAAAAAAAAAAAAGATCGTTCTAACAGATCGTTATCTTACAGTATAACATAAATTAAAAACCAACTAGCTTCATCAGGGTACAAGAGAAATGGGCTAGCAGCCCTTACATAATGAGACAGTAAATGATTTAAGAACACAGTAAACATCAAGTAAAATGACAATTCAGAGAGAATTCTGGTTGGTTGACGTAAACAAGGAGTGTCAACCAATCAGAATGTTGCAATATAGAAGGGATGACATACTCGGATTAAAATAGATAAAAATAACCTAAATAAAATAAAAGTAAAACAAAATAAGAAAATAATACAAAAGTAATGAAAACATAATTAATAAAAAAAAAATAAACTGCATGGCATAAGATTAAAACAAAAGAATACAAAACATGGCAAAATAAGAAATTACAGATCGTGGCATAGATGGTGGAGTAATGGATATACATCAAAATAAATTTGGTTGTTCAAGAGTGTATTGTAGTTCTGCAGATCCATTAAAAATGAGTTGTAGAAATATCCAGTAGGTGGTAGGAAAGTAGAGACATGGCTCTCAATTTTACAAATTGGAAATAAGGAGTTCTTAAGGACTTTTGAGAGATTTTTAAGGACCTTTTTAAGGATTTTTAATTATACATGAATTAATTAAAATGAAATAATTTTTATTTTAACATTTATTTTCGCATTTATTCATAAAACTATCGTTTTTTTTGTTTTTTTTAATACCGTTGCTTACCATGTTTTGTAATAAAATATTTTTTAATATCATCTCCCGTCTTCGCATTTAATGGTCGACACTTCTCAAAGCTTTTTGCTTCTCCTGCAAATTGAGCAATAGAGTTGTTAAAGTTTAAAAGATTACATTCTTTTTTTCTTTTATCTGTGAATAAATAATATTTTCATTCTTCCACTTATCTAAACTTTTCTCTTTCTTTTTCTAAATGTTCCGTGTACTTCTGACGACACTGTTGCTCGAAGCTCTTCAGTCATTTCAACATTTTCAATACTACCACTATATTTTAAGTGGCCATGGTAACTTGGGAAACTTTTCAAGCGTGCTAAAAGAACCAACAAGTGCCAATTGTACAAAATTGCACTCATTGAGTATAATAAAACTGTTAGAACAGCTAAGCATAACTCATTGAGGAAGTTATGAGAAGCAAGTCAAAAAACAGCTAAAGGAGCTAGACTCAATAAAAATCTTCAAAAAAAGGTATTCTCCAAAAGACAAATGGTAAACACACCAAAAATACCAAAGAGGTCCTAGAGAGCTAGCTTACTTGCAAGTCATTTACCGGAAGCAGCAACTGTTGTCCAGTCGCACCCTAATTTCATCAGTCCTGTGGTCAGGACAACTTGGGTAAATTGGAAAGCTGCCCAGGAAATTATCACCACAAGCAATTTTATGGGCAATTCACTCCTTTGAATCATACAGCCTGGACCGGATGGGATCATGCCCGTATTGCTACAGAGTGGATCGGACATGATTTCATCCAAGGTCATTAGGAAGAAAGGTCTCGCATTGAGCAGGATGGCTTTCTTGCGAGAGAAAAGTGACATCAGGGATACCGAATGCAAAAGGAAACATTAAGAGAGCATTATAAATAATAATAATAATCATACATTAGACATGGAACAAGAAATTAATTTTTTTTTTGGCTTAATTTTTGCAAGCAAAAGTGAATATTAAATTCTTTTGCTTTGTCTGAATGATTGTTGCAGCCATACACTGCACAGACATAGTTACAAAGAGTGAGTTCACTGTGAATAATGACATGATGAAAAGAAACCAAAACCTCTTGCCCACAAAGAATTTTATTCAACGTATATGTATTTCGGTCTCCTTGAGACCCTTATTCAACACCAACTACAATAATCAGGAACAATAACGTTTATTTATATGATATGCGTCCGCATATCAACCAGGTAAATCAACAGAGGTAGCTCTACATCACCTTGTGGTAAGGATAGAGAAAACTCTGGCTCACAAGGAAATAGCCCCACAAAAGAAAAGGAAATATACATGCATACAATACAATAATCCGCCATTTAGCAAACCCTTTGAAAGATTTCGTGAAACCCCCGAGGTTCGCGAACACTGCTCTAGAGCAATCGAGCCACTGATACGCAATAGGGTTCATACCCTCATGGAGGACAGACAAATAACAGACGCAATTATTTGAGGGTGAAATCGAAGCTCATGCATCCAGAGCAATGGAAACTATACTCTCCCTAGCCTTACTAAATATTTATATCTATGAAGCCACCAGGAAGAGTTCATACAGACTGGGACTTCATGGATTATGGATAGACAGACTTTCCTCGAGTGAACTCTCATATCTCCATTAACCAAAGAATGATTACAGATGAACTGGAAGCCCAGTCTCTCCCAGAACACTTTTGCGAGATTATAATTGACTCAGCATGAAAATTGAGGGGAGAAAACTGGCTCATCTCTACTGGAGATTTAGTAATGTTTACCATGCAGTAGTAATGCATATAACTCTCGTGCAAATGTGATTCTTTGCGAAGAATAGAACGTCGCTCTTTGCTTCAGTAAATCTTCCACTTTCCCCTATGGCAGCAAATAATTTACCATTTCTGAAAAAATCTTTTAAAGAAAAAAAAAAAAAAAAAAGAAGAAGAAGTTTTACGTTAATATAATAAGTACCTCTTAATGACCATAAAATAAATAGTCAAATTTAAGGACTGCTATGCAAAAATAAATATTTTTTAAAAACTTTTTAAGGGCCCTTAAAAGCAGAAACTGAAAAAAAAAGGAGTTCTTAATTACTTTTAAGGACCGTACAAAGCCTGTAGAGACAAGCAAACAAAGTCACAGCAGCAGTTTAAAGATGGCCGCCGCACTTCGAACATGCACCAAAGAAGTTTATGAATGGAGTGTGAAGTTAGCAAATGGTGTGACAACAGTATCAGACACCGCTCGCCTGGGTCAGGTACAAGTTGTGATGCCAGAGAATATTGCAACAGCTGAAGCCTTAATGTTGGAAAATTGCAGAGTAACAATTGATGAAATTGCAGAATTGTTAAACATTAGTCATGGTTCAGCCCACCACATAATTTCAATAGGTTTCAGACCTTCACTACTCAAAAATTGGATAACTGAATGCTGCTGTTCTTTCGTGCATGTTTGAAGTGGGGCGGCCATCTTTAAACTGCTGCTGTGATGTTGTTTGCTTGTCTCTACTTTCTTCCCACCTACCGGATATTTCTACAAATCATTTTTAGCAGATATGCAGAATTACAAAACTGTGGGGTGGTATTTGGAATTTTAATTACAATTTTGCAGTTTTCATTTGACTCGCCCTCAGATTTCTACACTTTCTAGTAAGGCTGTCAATTTCGGCTTATCAGATTTGCGATTTAAATTCTCCTGTAGTTCAATAATCTATATCAAAGCAGCAACCTTCAAAATTATGGTTTTCATTCCCGTTTCTCGGGACAGTCATTTCTGCCCTGTCAGATTTATTCCGTGAGTGTAATGTCAATGTCTCTTTCCGATCCCAGAATCATGCCGTTCGTTTTTCAATCGTCGCAATCCAGGCGACGACAACAATACCTTCAACCGATGCAGTGTCTATCGTCTCCCATGCACACAATGTGTCAAATATTTTATAGGAATGTCAGTTCGTAGTTTTGCCATCTCATTTAAAGAACATGCCACATCATTCAAGAAGAAAGACAATAGATCCCATTTTACCATCCACCTTGGAAGAGAAAATCACCCCCTCTGCAACACTGAAGAAACACTCCAGATCATTCCCAAATCCGATAAGCCGAAATTGACAGTCTTACTAGAAAGTGTAGAAATCTACAAAGCCGTTTCTGGTCCACAACCAGATAAACTCTTGAACAATCGTGTTTATTTTGATGTTTATCCATTGCTCCACCATCTATGCCACGATCTGCAATTTCTTATTTTGCCATGGTTTGTATTCTTTTGTTTTTATCTTATGCCATGCTGCTTATTTGATTTATTAAATTTTCATTAGTTTTGTTTTGAATTATTTGTTTTTATTTTGTTTTATTTTTATTTTATAAACAATGTGCCGCCGATCGCTTTTGCCACCGAGCAGCGCTATCTCTGCTGCACTGTCTGCCATTAGTCATTTGACTTTTGTGTACTCAGTGGCTCACATCAGTGCAAGGTTTTAGTTTTTGACAGCTTGTAAGTTTTGTTTTCTGCTCAAATGCCTTTTCAAAAGAGTCCAGGTGATATATGTGCGGTTGTAAGTTATGAAAATAGTTATCGCACTTTCTATGTAAGGAAAATTGAAGAATGACTGAATCCCGGGGGGCGTTAAAACCGTAACTGTCATGCTTAGCCTCCTTCATGATTCAAACATTTCCGATGTGAATAAAAAAAAAAAATTGCAAAAACATTTTATTTAAGTTTTACTAAATTCACTATATTCATCATTGATATTATAAATTCCTTGATGAAAATTTGCTGCAATACATGGTAACATACATTTAAAATAAAATTTCCTTAAACGACTAACATGTTTATCGATGTACTCATTATCATATCGTATGCAGACGATTTTTCATATTGTCATTTGTCAATTCAAGAAAATAGCAAAGTTCTTGTTTCGTGCAATAAAGTTATAATTGACATTGCATGTATCGTAGTAACCACGTGGTCCATTTTTGATTCTAAATGCGATTTCATTTGTTTATGGTCTTCAAATTTGAGAGGTAAGGAATTGTTGCTCGAAGTAGCTGCTTAACTCTATGGGACCTTCTGTTATCTGGAATGCGTCTTTCAGTTTATTTGGTAGAATATAGTGTAAACACTATTCCATTTCTCTGCTACATCTGTACAAGCGGCAACAAACAACCCTTTTCTGTCAGTATATTCAACTTTAAACAGATTGAAAGATCTTCTGATGGCTACAAGAACTTCTTCCCAGACCTGCCATGCAGCTGGACCCGATACAAAGAATTTTACTTCCATCAAGTCTATTCTTGATGAGACAATGCGTTAAGAGATGCCGAAATCTTATTGTGAAATTTATTATTGTAACATAAATTAAAATTATTATTTAATTGTCAGCCTCAGTGTGCAAGTTTATGTGAACAAGAGGGAATTTTTACATAATTTGATTTCCTGAGTTTGGCAGGCCTGATTAACAGCTGGTTTGTAACTCCCTAATTGTACTAAAAATACTTACTAGAAAAATTACACCATGTTTCAATAAAAATTCGGAAAAATCCCGCTTATTCACGTTAGTTTGCACAATATCTTACATATCTGTATAATTTCTTCTATATTTAATTAAACACGAAGATCACGAGGAATAAAACACGCGGACAGATCTTTTAGTGAGCATGCGAATAGAGGTAAGCAGATCAGTGTGTCTTTCAAAATCGTCTGCTTATAATGACTGGAATGGCGTCTTACTACTAGCGCCAATAAACGGATAATTACATGAACTACTCGCGGCACATTTTCTATAGCTTATATTTATTTTATTTTTATCTATTTCCACTTAATTTAATCCGATTACGTCACCCAATCTAAATTCTAACATTCTGATTGGTTGACGCTCCTTATTTAAATCAACCAACCAGAATTCCCCATGTTCTTAAATCATTTACCGTCTCATTAAGTAAGGGCTGCTAGCCTATTTCTCTTGTACCCTGATGAATGTGTAACTAAATGCCCTGTTAGTTGGTTTTTAAACCATTATGTTGTACTGTAGGTCTCTTTTTATTTTGTCTTTAAACACAGTACGAAGAACAATACCCTCACAGATTAAGCATAAAATACAGCTAATTACATTGTGGATACATGTGGGAAAATATGGAAGTTTAAAAAAATTCTATTTGACTTGCAGTTTACAGGTTGTGAGATCAAGCTGACTCATAGATTTTTGGTTTGAAGGCAAACTCTGACAGCATATAATGGTTATATCCACATACCACATCCCTGACGTTGTGATCATGGCAAATCAATGAAAACTATCAGAGTTCGAACAAGGCATGACAGTGGGTGCCTGACGAAGGGGCATACCATTTTTGAGGTTGTTTAGGAATTCAATATTCCACAATTCACAGTGTACCATGTGTATAGGGAATACCTTCTAGAAGGCACTGCCACCATTCATGGATAATGCAGTGGCTGACGATAACTGCTCTCCAAATGCATGTGGCTGATTGTCGTCATGAGTCCATATTATTATTGTTATATGTAGCCATTCCAAAAGGAACAAAATCTTGTTTTAGTTTTGGCCTAAGAGAAATAATGTCACCGGAAATAACCCCGTTTTGGGAAGGTTATATAAACACCATTTCCAACCTAGGATTCTTTTATTCTCAGATAAACGAGCAATGTAATAGTCATAATTTTATTATATCTAATGCAACCATGTTAACATATCTTAATATCTTAACAAATGTGGACTGGGAGAAAAATCAAGCACACAGCAACCACCTAAGAACAGCCCAGCCCAAAATGCGCTATTGAAGTGGTGACGAAAGCCAATGCAGCATTACCTCTTCTGTCACAGTATCACATGTAACTGTGAGTCAGATTATTAATTAAGATTTGCAAATGGAATGATGGCACAAGGCCAATGTTCACAAATTACCATCATGCTATATTGCAGAGTGCAACACCAACATGCAGAAATTGTATGAATGACACCTGGCGAAAGTATAAGAAAAAAAACTATATCCTTAGATGAAGCAAAAATCTATTTAAGCAACTGTAACGATATTCAAGCAATCTTTTATCACAAAAAAGGGCCCAAAGGCCACCAGAGGCTTTGTATGACATTGCAAGGAACCTTTTTTTTTAAAAGGATTTATGCCTGGTTCACACTGGGCTGGCATGTTTCAAGCAAGAAATATCCCTCATTCAGAACATCGCAGTGAAGAACGACTACAACAAACGTACCATTACGGATTTACTTAGAAAAAGGAAGTTCAAAAAGTTTATTCAAAACATCACCACCCTCAACAAAACCAAGAACAAGGGAAGAACCATTTCATTGTCTTACAATAAGCAATTAATTAGAGGTCTCAAATCTGTAAAACTAAAATCTTTTGATTTTTCCATATCTTTTAGTAATCTTAAACAGATTAGGGATATTTTCCCCAACCCGAAGGACAAGATACCACCGCTTCTCAAGTCAGGGATTTATGAGATCAAGTGCACACAATGCTCCACTTAAGAAGTTTGGAATAAGTAACCAGTCCTCCATAGCTAAGCACTCTATTGACACTGGCCATGATTTTTCAATCAATGATGTAAAACTGATAAAATCAATAAATAGAAAACACCTTCTGGATGCTTTTGAAAATATTGCTATCCAACGAACAGATAAAAAATGGTTACTTAATTTAGATATGGATCTGATCAGTGATTCCCTTTAATTCAATGGGTGACCCAAATACCAAACAGCGAAATTGATTCCTTTCATATCATTTCATTTTAATTCTGATTGGACATAGTTCCCTATAAATATTTGGCTTTTTCAAGACATAGGCAGTTCTCTCAGTTTCCTTGAGGAGGTGATAGGTTTGCGGTAGACATTGAAAGAAAGACATTGCTCACATCTCTATCCACTGCTATCCATTTGAGCCCAGGCCGCCAAAGCCGCCGCCATCCACGTATGGGTTACTAAATCCACAGATGTTCTGCACAAGAAGAAAGAATGGCTTAACAGACTTATATACAACCTCCATCTGCAACTCGCCGCCATCGTCCCAAATAACATCCTTATGTTGCTAATTGACGAAGACGAAGCCAGACTCCAATCTTTTAAAGAACATACAAGTTCCAAACAACATGTAAGAAACTAGACGTCCTACGTCATCCCTCGAAGCCCAACCAGGTTGCTTCCGCTCCTCAGACCTTCATATTCCATTCGAATGCTGTCAACCTGACCCCGATTCAGTTCACTGATGATGAAAGCACTCTCCTCAACAAGGGATTGAAGTACAGCATCGCCAAGAAGCCGTCACGCACCAGCCTCCACTCCCTAACATGCGACACCGAACGTGCAATTCTACAAATCCCGTGGCAGACCGGAACTGTGATACGGAGAATCATCAACGAAGCCCGGACAACCCACACTAGGACCTCCAAACTAGAAACTTCTGCCTTCTTAAAGAAGAAACTCACCGTAGAAGACATCATCATCACTAAGGCCAACAAAGGCAATGCCTCTGTAATCATCCACCATTCAGAATACATCAACAAGGTACATGCCTTCATTTTCTCTAATAATTTTGTCTGCCTACTTTCCGACTCTACCTACAAACACCACAGATCCATTATTGCCACCATCAATAAATCCCTCCACTTCAAACACCTCTGTCACCTGATCCCTCCCAACTCACATTATATCACTCTCAATGCCCTCGTCAAAGTCTATAAACTTAACATGTCCATCTGCCCTGTCATCAACTAAACTCCCACTCCCACCTATGGCATTGCCAAGTCCATCTCCAAATTCCTTTTTAACATTAAGCTTCTCCCTAATACCTATTTCATCAATTCCTTAGACCTAAAAGGCTTGCCAACCTGAACCTATGCCTCATGTCCCTCGATGTTGTCAACCTATACACTAATGTTCCCGTTCCTGATACCTTGAGCATCCTTGAACATCTCTTATTTTCCTCCACCCTCTCGAAACAACAATCCATCAAACTCATTTCCATCTTGTCCATCATATCTACCCAAAACTACTTCGCCTTCAACGGCATCACCTATTCCCAGACTAATGGCCTCTATGGCATGGGTTTCTCCCTTAGCAGTTTCCTATCCGAAGTTTTCCTCCAACACCTGAAACAGACCCATGTTACTCCTTTGTTATTCTCTTCCACCATCCTAACCTATCATCGATACGTCGATGATATCCTTATCTTTGACTCCCTCACCAAATTCAATTTATGGAGTAATAAAAATACACAAAGAAGGAAATCCCATATGAATCATAACATCCACCAAAAAATCACCAACTTACAAACTAGCAAAATTTCTAGATAATTATTTAAAAAAATTTTTTGATTTTAATTACACAATAAAAAACTCAACACTCCCCCACTGCCATCGCCACCCTCTTCAGTTCCTTCTCCCCCCATGCACAATTCACTAATGAAACTGAATCCAATAACTCCATCCCCTTCCTCGACGTGACTGTTTCCTGTAATCCACTTTCTAACTATTTTTCTTTCAATGTCTACAGCAAACCTACCTCCTCCAATCTTATCCATGCCTCCTCAGCCCATCCTTCATCCCACAAGCTTGCTTTTTTCTGTTTCTTCATTGATAGTGGCCTTAACCTTCCCCTAAGCTCTTCTGAAAGATCCAACGAGCACAGAGTTCATAGAGGGTTCATGCTATGAAGCAGAGAAAAGTTACTAACGTGTTTAGGTTCCAGAAAATGATTATGTATCATATAAATTAATTTCTATTTTCATTAAAATAATTCGTATTGTTCAGTTTCCATATGGTTAGTCAAATCTCACACAAAATCTTTATTATTCAATTTTTACTTAAGTTTGATAAATTGAAGCCCTCTATAAAACGAAGCATTTTGCTCTTCTCTTGAGCTTTGATTTATCAAGCTTCTACTGTATATTATTAAACTTCCCTCAACTGATGTCTAACAAGGGGAGGATCAGGTTTGTTAAGCTTGGATTTAACTGAAATTTAAATATGTTGTTACACACCCCTCCCACTATTATATGGCATATTAACTCATTTACAAGATATAATCATTTAAAGTTAGTTATGTAGGCTATTGAGGTATATTTACAAATTCAGAGAGTATGACATTCAAGCAGTAACCATGGTGGTCATGAGGGTAAGTCGATAGATTCCAATGCTAAAGGTCCCGGGTTCAAATCGCTCCTTTCCTATTTTCCTTTAATTTAATTTTTTTTAAACATGTTTCTGAACAAATTATATATGAAACTAACTTTAATTATTAAAAACATATTAATATAATTTTTTGCATATTATATTTCATTTGAGGAAAGTAACAAATTATTTATTTTTAATAAGTTATTATTATATACAGGGTGGATACAAAAATGAGCACCCCCCCTCCCCTTTAATGTTCGTAACTGAAGCAATATGTCAATTTTGATGAATCCAATGAAGAGGAAATTGTGAGTGGTCTATGCCATGGTGCACTTTTCATCATACAAAATATGCAAATTAAGACACATTCAAATCCAATCTTAAAAACTGTAACAGATATACGAAAAATTCCAATTGAAGACTAGTTCAGCATGAAATTCCAAACAAAACAAACAAAAAAAAATTACAAAGTCCGATGAATGGATCACCAACAATCAAATGTTGAATGTATTAGTTACCTTTCTATGCACTTCACAAAGACATTTGAATGTTCAACATGCAAATCAAGAAATTACCAAAAATTACAATAATAACTTTCAATTTCATGAGGAAAAGCAAATAAAGAGCATGTGTCAGCATACACAAGATAGAACAATTCCAGGATGGCAAGCTACACTATTCCTGAAATTGTGATTGGTGAT
>JAHWFO010095075.1:154398-178756 GCA_023313115.1 Rhysida immarginata
CATCAATATTAACAAACTTGGGGAATTTAGATTGAAAATTCAGCTTACTTTTCAGGATTTCCCACTCTTCAAATCCTGCAAATTCGCTATCATAATCTTTCGTTTGCATTACTATGGCGCCCTCTGTTGACAACGGCGGAAACTAGTCCAGTTAATCCTCTGCCTACTATATAATAAAGTAGGTAGTGGTTAATCATCGATCACGACAGCGATAACATAAGCCAAATGAACAAAATGCAACCAGATGAAAAAATGCAACCAGGCCGCTCACGCAAAAAATTTTCACTTTAGTAAAAAATTTTTACTACCAATTACAACCTCAGCCAACCTGGCCAGCCCAACCTGACCTTGAGTGACTCTTTCTCGCCCATTTTCTCAAAATCTTTTAAGGGGAAGGTTGTGATTAAAAATTGTTTTTAGATTAATGTGGTGTTGCTCTACAGGGTAGCAATCAGAAATTTTTCTCTATCTTTAATAGTTTTCGAGTTAGCAAATGGATGACCTCAAATTTGGGGGTCAAAGTCAAATTTGACTGCAGCAATGAATTCCCCACCCCCCAGTTACCTATAAACCACACTCATCAGATCTCACCTACATGGCAGCTTTGAGATATCTGCCATGTTACTAGACTTTTTGGACACCCTGTATATGAAATTTCAAGTTTTTGCTTAGGTGTAAACAATTGTGATTTTTGAAATTTGAAAATTTAACTAACAAAAAAAAAACTTGAAAACATTCTAAGAAGGAGCTTTTGATGTAGAACTACAATTATTAACGTATCATGAGCAACTGAGCTTCGACAAGGCGATCATCGCAAGCATGTGCTCACGTCAACAATGCTTAAAAGATAAAGTAAGAATTTATTCATTGTTTACTCCTCACTACGAATTGATTGTTATATGACATGCCATTATCTTTGTATTCTTTAAAGTCACTGTTAGAGCACGTGCAATCGACTTGAAGGAGTTCACGAAAAAGCCTGAAAAATTGATATAGCCGAAATAAGACCTACATGATGATATTAACGAAAACAGATTCTGAAAAAGTTAATCTGTTTTTAAGTTATCATGGAAACGGTGGACGGATAAACGTACAGCCCAAACGTGCATTCTTGTCAGTAATTTTTAGCTAAAGCTCCTAATAAGGAAGCATTGTTATCCTATCCATTGTTAGGAATGGCAGATTGCAAACTATTTGAAAACAGTAATCGTTTTGATTGTTTCATAAAATAATTAAATTGGATATTATTGTGAAACTCAGAATGGTCAGAATTTTAATTGTTGTAAATTTTTTATTGATATAATAAACCACGATATCAATGGTATTTTTTTTTTTTTAATGTAACTCTCTACATCGATAATATTTTTTTAACATTTGAAAAGTAAAACCATGTAATGGAAAGTGAAATCATACAAGTTGAATCACTATAGTATAAGTAATCAGATGGACCAGATAATTAATCTACAGGGTGTTCCATAAGTATCAATAAACTTTGTATGGTGCTTTAACATAGTTCGGGAAGATTTTACTACTTTTGCAATGAATTTCATTGCCTTGCCGCTGCAAAACAATGAGGCAAAACCATACATTAATTTTGTGGTAGCATGTTCTCATACATTTACATTTTCAGTATTAAATCCTACACATTAGTCAAATTTGGCAAAAAAAATCCTGAATTTGGTTATTCCATAATTTACTGTAAACAACTTGGCTTCGCTATATTCAACTAAACTGAGCACAGCCAGGTGCCTACTCTAGTGAAAGGATAACGGAATTACACTGCATCAGTTTTTTATCAAAGTGAATATCTGTGAGAAAGTGATGTGCTCGGTACAAAGATAATGGACAAAACCTAGCCTGATTGTGCAGGATAGTACAGCAGATCTACGGATACTTGGTCAATTTCGTCTTCATTGACCCTTTCTGCATACTGCGCCTGTAAGTTGTCGTGCAAATGGCCATCAAGCCCCTCTGTGTCTTAGCTGCTATTCTTACAGATTGTCTTATCTTAAATTCATCTGATAAGCCAAAAGGGAGAGAAATGTGTGAAGACAAAGTGATTTTTTAATGTGAGGCGTGTCTGGAAAATAAGTTACAACTCCTTTATTGGACAACTAATATTTTAGTGCTTAAGTTGACTCTACTGGCTTTAACTGTTAGCCTTCCACTTCCCTCTCTTGGCTGTTCCTCATTGCTACGTGGAGTGTAGTTCGAGTAACACGTGTTTACAATGGCTGTGCCGATTCAGAATCCTGCCAAATGTGAAGTGCACTCAGTCATATCTTTTTTCCCAAATACACGGTAAGCGCCCAGCAGATAATCATATAGTATTTGTTCTCATTTATGGAGACATTACGAGTCGATAACATGTAACGAAGTGGTGTCGTGAATTCTCTCGAGGCAGGACCTATGTTCATGACAAACACAGGAGCGGGACGCAGTCTATGGTCTCCGATGAACTTCTGCACTTGTTTCTTAGCCTGAGAAAAATCTTGCTGGACAAGGCTTCCACGACGATGAAGAGACCAAGCACGAGGTTGAAATGTGGTTCCAGCATCAGGCGCCAGAATTTCATGACTTGGGATACAGAAGCTAGTATTTAGACTTAACAAGTGTTTGGACTATAGCAGCAATGTCATTGAAATATAACCCCTGTATCATTTAAATAAGTTGTAGTGGACATTTTGTTCAATAAACATTTTTTGAAAGAATGATAACCATTGTAATCTTACTTTCCGGATACGCTTTGTATTTATAAGGATGTTCTTTTTTAATATGCGAATTCTTCAGATTATGGCCAACTAAATCTTGCACTATAATTAAAAAAGTGAGATATACAAGCTGTTCACAAAAGAATATACCAAACTACACATCCCTTAGATTTAATCAATGCATCTTTCTGAAGGATATAATCTGAAGTTTATTTTGGTTATCCACATGATCACAAATATTCAATGTTACACCACGAAAAGCACGAAAGATGTACAGTACTGAGCTTGCACTAGCTATAATTGTAAGGTTTCATAACCAACTGCTCTCTCAACACTTTCCACAACGCCATAAGGGGCATTTGGAGTTCACAGCTGGCTTGGCACGTCGAATGTTTGCTGAATGCGTTGGACATGATTTTTCGTGGCCTTCCAGGATTCTTGCATTTGCAATGGCACCCTTTCTCAGTGAACTCACGAAACAATCTTTCTTGGAGGATTGTTTCCATTTATGTCAGCGAATTAATTTTATTGAATTAAAGCACTTAGCAACATCTCTTGGCAATGAAACAAAACTTCAGAATGTCCCATTCACGATGATAGGTAGAGTGGCGATATAACTTGTTTCGTTGCCAAGAAATAGTCTTTCAAATTTTATATATTCTTTTGTGAATCCCCTGTACTATGCCACTATGAAAATTAAAAACAGCAGCGTTTCTTTTCTCCCTGCATTTGGCTTCATGTTGTTATTTGGCTTGGACGGAAGCATGATAAGAGTCCACATATATGCAGCATCTTTCAGATACTTGGTCAACATAAATCTTAGGGGCTTTCTTCTTAAAGGAACAAACTTCTGTTGTAGAGAACAACAATGAGCTTTTCAATGACAGTTCCCAATAGGGTCATAAAGACATCTCATTTTCCACTTGAAAGGAAAATAATAAAATAATGTGAAATAATAAAAAAAAATGCTTTCAATATGAAAAAAAATTGAATTTTTGAAGGTGTTTGGTGTGACATCACACATTTGTAAAGTCCTCCTTACCCCCATGTCACGCTGTGTCACACTTTTCATATCCCCCTCCCCCCACTAAGAGCATGACGTATTTCTTGAACATCCCCAAATGAATTTGCCAGAGTTGATGATCTGAACCTACTCCTTCTCCGTTCGAATATTCACCTTTTCCTTCATGATACCGTTACATTTGAAGAATAACTTGCTTGTTGTTTTCCCCCCTGAACCTCAAGGCTTGGATCTACCGTCCATATAGTATAGCATTGCCCATGCTTAACTAACCTAATTAACGCTTCTTCTCTTTTCTGTAGTCCTAAGTATTATTAAGTAGCCCTTCATTTATTATTCCTCCTTCCTTGGGTTTAATATTATATTTCCCAACTTCTCGTGGGGTTTTATTTGACTTTCTTTATTTTTTTCCAGTCTCATGGTGTCAATATCTACCCCATATACAAGGCCCTGAACCCCTATACACTAAGTGTTGTGTGTGTTCACTGACACCCAACATCATAGGGGGAGGAACGTCACACTGTTGTGCAGATGAATGTTAAAAAAAAAGTAAGGAATGTAAACATATGATTTCCACATTAGGTGACTGTCCAGGTGCTTACCTTAGAGAGAAACCTGATTACATGTGCCATTTTAACAAACGACTTGCCAAACTCTACAAAAAAATTAACAACTCTTGTCAGTATCGGTTCTCCCAAACTGTTGTGAACCAGCTGAATCCCACCTGTGAGTTTCATGTATATGCAGGCCCCTGCAAAACCGGTAGCCTGGTTGACAAATGCTACAAAATATTCCAAGGTGGCTACTACAGGGTGATTCAGTCAATTTCTGACCATTTCACTCGAATGATGTGCATTAGGGATAAACAATTGAAAGAATATGAGCGCCATATCGAATTCTAAATAGTTGGAGTTTGTATTGTTGCAACGGCGCTGCATGAAAATCGTATTGTTGAAAAATGGCACCAGGTTTATCAACAGAGCAGAAATGCAAGGTTGTCGAATGGTACTTCGAGACAAAATCACCTGTAACCGTGCAAAGAAAGTTCCGGAAGGAGTATAAGTATCGAGACGCACCAGGCAGGCAAACAATCATGGATTTTGTCAAGCAATTTCTTGCCACTGGATGTGTTAAAGGCAAGAAAAAAGGCGGGAGCGAAGCTCGTGTTCGAACGGCCGAAGTTGTCGAAAATGTTCGCACAAGTTTGGATGATTCCCCTACCAAAAAATCTGTTCGCCGCCTATCCATTGAAGAAGGGCTGTCGTATACCACGACGTGGCGAATTTTGAGAAAGGATTTACACCTGTTCCCATATAAGATCCATGTTTATCAGGAGTTAACAGACACTGGAAGACAGAAGCGACAACAATTTGCGATGGAGTTTGGAGCAGAAATGGAAGCCAATCAGGACATTGTGGACAACCTGTGGGTGTCAGATGAGGCCTTCTTCCATCTGTCAGGTGACATTAATAAACACAACATTCGTTTTAGGGGTTCCCAGCACCCTCATGAGATCCATAAGTCACCTCTTCATCCACGAAAGGTTATGGCTTGGTGCACGATTTCCAAAAGAGGCATCACTGGTCCGTTCTTTTTTGAGGGCACCGTAACGTCACAGGCTTACCTTAGCATGTTGGAAACCGTCTTCATCCCCGAGCTGCGAAGGAGGCGTATACCGCTTCGACATCAATGGTTTCAACAGAATGGGGCTAGGCCTCACACCACTAATGAAGTGCTAGACTTTCTCAATCAGAAATTCGGAAATCGTGTCATTTCAAACAGGTTTCCAGATCGATTCGGGCGTGGCTTTCTTTGGCCCCCCTATGAGTCCTGACCTAAACCCATACGATTTTTATCTCTGGGGGTTCCTTAAAGATAGTGTGTTCACTACAGCACCAAGAACCCTAGACCAGCTGCGACAAAGCATCGTCGACTGCTGCAGCCTTGTGGATGTAGAAATCCTGGATAGAGTTATGAACAACTTCACCATTCGGCTGTGAGCAGTTCAAAACGTTCTTGGTGGCCACATTGAGCATATCATCAAGACTTTTCCACAGGAATAAAAACTCCGAACTGCCTAAAATATCATACAGAAATGCTAAGCTTGTAAACATTAATGGGTCAATAAATCATAGTACTGAAATGGTCAGAATTTGACTGAATCACCCTGTATTTCATCATGATGCAGCACGAACCTAGATTCGTCTGACCAGGCAACGTTTTCCCAATCCTCAATGGTCCAACCCTTGTGCTCACAGGAGGTGCGCTTTCTTGTTCTTCTCTGACAACATCGGTACCAGAGATGCTCTTTGTCTATGGTAACCCATTCGAGCAAAGGTGTGACTAAATGTCCATTCTGATATTGTTTTCTGGCTACCTGAATTGCAATGAGCAGTAATTTGTGCAACTGTTTTCCTGCACAAGTCTTGACATTCTCCTGTAGCCTCTTTCATCTGTCCACAGCAGTCACGGTGGCTACGTTTTTTGTTCCTTGACACTCTCGATAAACCCTTGAAACTGTGGTACGTGAAAAGTTCAGGAGATATGCAGTTTCTGAAATGCTCATTCCAGCCCGTTCTTGATCCAACTGAACTTGATCCAAAACCACCAATGTAACAGTGGTTACCACTGGTATCAAAACACCGGCACTTGCCATCAGCACCGGACCCAGCCATTGCAGAGCACAATATGTTTTTCATGGGGCCCTTCCAGTGACGTCTGCGGGGCCTCTCTATTGGTGTGCATTTTGTTTACATTTATTTTTGGAAATTTGCTTCCATTTGAAGTAATACTGTATTAATGTTGGATACGGAATTTTGTTACTGGGATGCTAGAATATCGTAACTTTGTAGCCCATTGTATACAACTACAAAAATATTCTGTCTAGCCCCGTATATGTTTGGGTCAATATGTGCATTGACTTTGTTTGCAATGCACATTCTTATTCTATTGTAAAGTGTAAGCAGGCTTGAGAAAGGTTTACATTGTTGGGGCTACAGCTTTTGGTATCAAGGTACTTCTTGCATGGGGAAATGCATGGCAATTTATGTGGGATTTGTTTAGTGTAGGAAATCTCTTTGGCAAAGTTCAGATGCAAACCAGAGAAGAGCTTATACCAGATGTTCTGAAACAGATTTATCTCTGAAGCCTTCTAATTGTGAGTACTTTTGATAAATGTATTTAGTTATGTTAAATGTAACTATATTTTGGTACTCCTGATACCTATGTGAGATTTGTCCCTTTGTAAACTGTAATTCTTCTGTATAAAAGTATTAATCAAAATGTCAATAAATGTAATGTCAATATTATCTCCGTGGAGATTAGTGATGAGTCGGTTTAAAAATTTAGGATTCGGTTTTTACAGCACTGTAAAAAAAAATTATTGTTGGACTGTCCTATGGGCCTGTGGTTGTCTGTGAGAAGTTCTGCAATCACGTCGTCAAGGTTACTAGAACCAGCGATCGGCTCATGTCTGCCAAGATTCACACTGAGTCAGGGTTGCATCTAGCAAAATGGCAGGACAGGAAAGTGAACAATAATTAGTGCATATTTGGTCAGAAAGTAGGGAAAGTCAGAGATATAAGCGCACATTACAATGGTTACTTTTTAAGTCCAACGAAAAAGGGTAGGGCTCCGCGCCCTTCTGTTTCTACCTAGATGCAACACTGTGAGTACGCTGTCCTACGAGTCGTATCCTGCTATGCACCACAGTCTGGCTGCGATGAGGCTGAGAAGGGCCAGTTCTGGGATAGTGTCAACGACCACATCTGAATTTGACACCAATGAGCACATACTAATGGGTGACGACCTAAATGGCCATGTCAGCGAAGCAAAGGATGGTTATGGGTCGATGAATAGTGGAAATGGATACGGCACCCAGAAAAATGAAGGCAAACGAATTCTCGATAGTACAGAGGCATACGTTTTTGTGGTCGTCAATACATTCTTCAAGAAATGCACCTCCGACCTCATCACTTACACAGCGGAAGAAAAGCGATGCAAATTGACTAATGGCTTATGTGCCGACATGACCTAAAATTCGTTATGGACAGTAAGGTAATTCCATCAGAGTCCATACCCTACAACATAGGCCACTGACCATGACCTACAACTCAACCTCGGCTTGTGACTGCAATCACGTATCACTGGACCAGAGAAAATTAAACGGTGGTACCTACCTGAGAAGAAGCTGGAGTTGTCTGCTACACTCAATGCTCTTGCCCTTTACATTTCTCAGTAAGAAGCGGTTTATTAAAAATTTTAAGCACTTGGTTTAAAAAATAAGCATCTCTTAAAGGTAAACTCCACGGGAAAAAATCGACTTTATTTTTTTTGCATCATACCCCATTAATCCAGTTTAATAGAGTATATATCATTCAAAATTTTTCGATTTTTCCTGACATTTTATTAAGAAAAATGCCTCGGAAAATTGAAAATTTGCGTGGGATCTTCCATTCCTTCTCCACAGAACACAGTGGAACAAGCTATCATTTCCTGCCACTTAGAACGATTCTACATGTCGAAGATTTTGCTAACCTGTTTTATGTTGGAATGCCTCCAATTTGTTCTATGTTTGGATGTGCAAATAGATAGTCGGATAGAAATTTCACGTTTCATAGATTTCCACAATCAGAATCGATTAAAAAACAGTGGATTAGTTTTTGACAGCGAGGGAACTGGTATCCAACTCCAAACAGCATCGTGTGCTCATTTTGAAAGGTCTTGCTTTGTCTACGCACCCACCGTTTTAAATTCAGTATCAATTCAAACAAGACATTCGCTGAAACTAGATCACGTATAAGGTGGAATTAGATGCTCTTCCAACTCTAAACGGGCCTGGCATTCTTCAAGAACAACGACCGCAACAGCACTCATTAAACACCGAAGGAATGAGGAGGTAAGATAATCCTTGTGTAAGGCACACGCCGCCCTAATGTGCACACGCCAACACGGCAAGCAAAAGATCCAGTTTCACGGTTTAATGCATAGGTCTGTATATCGCAGAATTTGCAGTAGCATTTAATTCTGCTAACGGCCCTTATATATCGCTGTCACTGTTATCAAAATCGCAGTTGTCACTACTGGTTTTGTTTCATATTCATAGTCCATTGCGATGCCAAACTGACAACTAACTGATAGCGTCCAGTGTGTGACGTCACAAATTTGAAGTAACAGTTGCCGAACCATGGTGCCAGTGTCTATCGCAGGGGGAGGGAAAGCATTTAAGTTTTTTTATATATTTTATCAATTTTGAGTATGAATTGAAAGTTTTTATACATGCTACGTTGTTATTGAGACTTTCATCTTTCATTTTAAACAAAGTTGTTTGGGTGTGGAGTTAAAGTACTTTTTAAGGCCTTAAAAAAAAAAAGTTTCAAAAATAAGCACTTTTTAAGGTTTTTAAGTATCATACGAACCCTATACATATACATGTCTAGAAAGTAACAGACCAGATGAATGAACGACTCATCCAACAGCTAATTAGAGTGGAGTTCACCTAGTGGGGGGGGGGGGGGTGCAGGCTGGAAGAAAGGAAGTTCACTTAGCTCCCCGCTTCGTTTCTGAAGTGAAATGGCTCCGCATTTCAACACAACGGCTTTATGATATCTAGAAAATGCCTGGAATCAGGAATTTGCTTCATGCTGCAAATTCGCTGAATATGAGACAGGCTTCAGATTACTTGATTAACCCTGAAGTGTTGTATCTATTAATAAACCCTGTAATAAGCATCATGAATTGTTCAACAGGATAGGTCACATGGAATTGGTATAGTACACTCAAGGGTATAAGACAGTGTAGAGAATTATAGTATGTCAACGCTAAAATAGCTTTCTGTTATTTCTTGTATTTAACTTCAGAAGTCTTGTTAAGTGTGTAAGGAAAGCTTTCTAGTTATCTTTTTGCATTTTCTCTTGATCCTAAAAATAACAATTATGAATGTCCCGTAACCATCATGGAGGTTAAATGAAATGGAGTGTGCATTTCAGATGCAACATCGAGACGAAATGGCCAACTGCGATTTGGGAGAAAGTGAGGGCTTTGAAATGATTAGCCAGTTTTGAAGCTGTCGTGAAAACAGCAGAACGGTTGGATAAACGTACAGAGCAAGCGCCCATTCTTATAAGTAGTTTTTGCTAAAGCTCCTAATAATTACGTATGTCCCGTAACCATTAAAGAGGAGAAATGAGAGAGAGCGCATTCGCTTGCCCATTGAGCGATTTCGAATGCTGACATCGAGGCGAAATAATAACCAACTGCGATTTGGGAACAGATGTGAATGAAGCGGTGCTGTTTACAATGCAAAGACTGCGTCGTTTAGCAGTTTTCAGGAATATAATTCTCCATAAGAGAAACTGTTGTTGCAAGCAGTGGCAAAGGCGATAGTGATTGGCTTTGCGCACTATCTTATTCCTCCACTATGTTAATCATTAGAATTTAGCGTGAATTTTCTTGGAGCACCGAAAGATGGCATTAATTTGGTAGCACTTTACAACACTATTTTGAGAGTACATAACCATTGGAAATGAGTGCCGCTCTAACTTAGTACATCGTAATAAATTTTCTTTTGGTCCTGTGATTTTTTTTTCACTGGAGAAATACTCATCTAATTATATTTCTAGTGACCATTACATGAATATAAGTGATAAATTACATAAAGCTTAATTAATAATATGTGATTGTAAAGAAAATTTATTTTGGTAGAGGCTGATTAATGATATACCCTGTTGGACAAAATAAGAACACCTTTGAATTTAGATGTTTTGTCAAATATCTAAAAAAAATACTTGATGATTTATCCTGAAACTTCAGGGGTGTAAAAAGCATGTTACACATCATATATTTAGTTTATATTGTTCAGGGGTGTAACATAAGGTCAGCAATATTTAGTTTTTGTAAAGTTTATAATCTGGCGACTTAGATCTGCCGAATATGGAGTTAACTATTCTCATGGTAATTAAGATGTTACTTTGTCTTCGGTAATTGTTAAATATTGGTTATATAAGTTGTTTTTTTTTTTTTTTTAAGTTGTTGACGAACTTGACGTAATTTTAATTTGCTGATATCACCCTCCTCCTCCTTTCTCTGGTAGAGATTATATATTTCTATCAAACACCTTATTTTGGTCCATTTCTAATTAATTGACTTTCCGTAATCAGTGACTTCTGTTCATCCATTGACTAGCTGGCTTCATGACTTATTTTTCACTCCCTGTTTCTACATTAAATACACTGTTTAATGACAATTGTGCTACTCCCACGGATCGCAATTTATCAATATTTTATCTCAACATCCGAAGTATTAAGGCCAACTTCGCTAATGTTCTCACTACTTTATATAACATTCTTATTCAGGGCGGGATAGCGGGATTCTCGCCCAAAATTTTAAAATCGCGCCCAAGAAAACTTTCAGGAGGGGAGTTTCCCTGCCCGTGAAATTTAATCATACGAAATGTTTTTATGATTTATTAAGATTTAAAAATAACATTTTTTTTTCTTTATATCTTACTATCTAAGTTTGGATACGAATCTTTTCAGTCCATAAATCATTAGATTACAGGTTTAATTTGTCGTCAGTCATTATTGGTGAATTTTTTTTAAGGGGATTTAACTTTTGAACCAATGAAATTTCGCTAGTTCCAATAGTGACCGTTGCGGTATCGTCAAGAGAAAAATAGGAATTTGTGTAGCTCAGAGATTAGCATTGTGTTTAGATGATACTTCAAAATCATGTCCAGAGATTGCTAAATATCAAGACACTTTAAAATCCATTTTTATATATTTTAGTGGTATTTAATTTTGTATAACTTAACAGATTATATAGATGAAGGCAGGAATAAAAGTCGAAACCGGTTGGTTATCTATTTTTTGCCAATCATGCTGTACTGCAAGATCACAATCCATTATGTTAATAGCTATGGTGCAGAAGAACCTCACATCTATGACTATTTAATTTTTTGTTTATTGAAATATAAGAATTTATTACATTTATCTTATGACTGAGTTTTTTGGTATTTTATTATTTTTAACACATTTAATTTATGTACAAAACTTAAATTAAAATGTTTTGAAAAATCACTTGTATAACCTATAACTTATTGTCTCCCTCCCAAACAGTTCAACTCCCCTCCATTTACAAACATAGGAGGGGAGGATCCCCTCCATGAAAATTTTGAATTTCAAGCCCTGTTATTACACCCAAAGTTATTCTCTTTACTGAAACATGGTATTATGACCCATCTGAAATTCCTGATATTCTGAATTACAAAATGATATCCATCAGTCACGCCAATAAACGGGGCATTGGAATATGCATGTATTTTAATAATTCTTTTTCTCATGATGTTCTTAACAAATACTAACAGTCTGTATCAATAATAAATACCTAATTGTTTCTGTTTACCATCCCCCATCAGGTAATTTTCCTACCTTTTGTTCATATATTTCATCGTTGCTATCCAAACTGCAAATTTCTCGGAAAACTATAATACTGATTGGGGATTTCAATATAGATTTCAATAAGCCCTCTACTCGTTTGAAACTACAGGGTGATTATAAAGTCGCTATACATTTTGGCGAAATCATTAACGAATTTCATTTATTTGCACATCCAAACACACCCAAAGTGAATGTGTGGCCGGGGGTAACACGGTCAAAGTCTATGGGCCTTCATATTTGCCGAGGGGACTATCAATGGTACCATGTATCTCGACATGTTGGAGCAATTCCTGGAGGCACAGTTGGAGATGATGGGATTTAGGATACCGTTGTGTTCCAACAGGATGATGCACCACTCCATTTTGCCAATGTCGATCGGGGACTACCTGAATCGCACATTCCCAGGCAGATGGATTGGTCGGGGCTCGCCAAGACTGTGGGCTCCACGGTCCCTAGATTTGGCCCCCATGAATTTCTTTGCGTGGGGTTTTATCAAGTCCAAAGTGTACCAGGTCAAAATTACGCACCATTGCACAGTTGAAACAATGCATTCCAATTAATCCTCAGGTTTATTATGAAAATCAGCTTATCGATTCCACATCGGTCTTTAGGTATCTGGGTCTAGTTCTAGCGCATGATTTAACCTGGAATCACCATACTGATTCTCTGCTTTTGAACCTTAATAAAAAGCAAGGAATGATCTCCAGGCTCTAATTTCTTCCGAACAATATCCTATTACTTCTTTACTACGCTTGGATACACTCCTCATTATGTCACTATATCATATTCTGGGGATCCTCCACTTCGTATAATTTATCCCGAATTTTAAAACTTCAGAAATGGTTTTTGCGTATTTTATTTAGAATTTCTAAACCACAATCGGTATCACACTACTTTTCACTTATATCCATTCCTACTATATTTCAGATCTATTATATTCAAATGTGTGCATTTATTTATTTATTAACTCCCATTTATTTCTATCAACTCCTATAATTATTCAGTCCCATAAGGATAGGCATAACTATGGTACCTGTAACGTGAGTGAAATATGCCTCCCATTAGCTAAACATGGTTATCATTCTAGATGTATTTCTATCATTGGGGTAAGATACTGGTCTTGTTTACCTGCTGGAATCAGGCTGTTTCTCCTTATAATGTATTTCGTAAAGCCTTAAAGAAATTTGTAACTTCAGATATTTCCTTTATATTAAGCTGGCATACTCCATTAGAAACAAATTTCAGTTACAATTTTGATCTAATGCCTTTTTTGATTATTAATTACGAATATTTAAACAGCGTTTTTACCGAACGATTTAACTTTTTGTGAAATTTTTTTCGGATTATAATTGTTCTGTAAGTTAAGTTTCACTAAGTTTATGATCTTATTGATTTACCATCATGTGTTATTTTCTATTATTAATATTCTAAATGTTTACAATTTTATATTATTTATTATTGAACTTATTCTCTATAGTCATTATATTATTTTATTTTGTTTTTGGTCTTTTGTCTTTTCCCCTTCCCTTTTTCCCTTTTCCTACTAATTGCATTGTCTGCATTGTATTTATATTTTGTGCCCGCAGGGGCTTAACTTGTCGGTCCTTGACCATACCGGTCCCTGTTGGGTGCTATTGTATCTTTTTATTAACAAATAAATAAATAAATAAATAAATAAATAAATAAATATATAAATAAATAAATATTTCAGCGAAGGTTCTGTCCCGAAGGCAAATAGGGGACAAGCAACAAACTGAACAAAAAAATAATGATGGGATCACTCTGTAAAAAATAATGTTTGAAATGCGTTGTAGATTAGCATATGCTTGATGCTTCTTTTACTTATCTGTGTTCATTTGTATGAGAACAGCATGTATATTCATGAGGCTACTTCTCCTATGCCGATATGAAGTCAGTATGCCTTCATATAAGTGAAAGGAGAAAAAGTTGATACTGGTGTCTGGTCCAAAAATAAATATTTGAAGAAAACCTCTGAGTTTTGTTTATTTTTGAGAGCAACTGAAATTCAACTCATTATATTGGAAATATCTTTCTGAATTTTCACGATATTTGCTTGGGCTTTTTATAAGAGTAGCTCTATACATTTGGCTAACAAATTATGCAAAAGAAAGTTTGGTAAAGCTTGTGGATGCAGTTAAACATTATTTAGTAAAAATAGTCATATTTCATTGAATATTTAATATTTTTATATTCTGATTGCAGGGTGTTTTCTCTATTGTAGTTTGTCAAGTTTCCTGAAAATGGCATTGCATTGGGTTGAAAAACTGCATGTTATAAACAAAAAACTTTTGTTTTTGTTCTGAAATTTTTTTTTAATGAAACCTTTTTATTTCCATGAATATATGTGCTATTCCCAAACAAATGAAACATAAGTACAGAAGAAGCCTCATAATCATATGCTACAGCTACAATGCATTTCAAGCATTATTTTTCATAGAATCATACCAAACATTATTTTTTTTGGCCAATTTGTTGCTGGTCCCCTAGTGC
This sequence comes from Rhysida immarginata, assembly GCA_023313115.1. NCBI lineage: Eukaryota > Metazoa > Arthropoda > Chilopoda > Scolopendromorpha > Scolopendridae > Rhysida > Rhysida immarginata. The sequence continues at coordinate 169,077 of JAHWFO010095075.1, forward strand.
CTTTGGGACAAACTTTGTTCCCTGAAATATATAATGTGTAACATGCTCTTTATACCCCTGAAGTTTCAGGATAATTTATCAAGTATTTTTCTAGATACATTTTTCGGCAAAACGTCTAATATCTAAGGTGTTCCTATTATTCTGTTCAACTTCTGTACATGTAATGTGATCATAGTGAAAAAACCTTGGCCTTTAAGTGTTATAGAATTTAGATGTAAACATTTTATGCTGAATTCAATTTTATACATTCTATGAATTTTGAATTTCCTTAATGGAGAAATACAGTGTTAATAATTTCATATTTAAAACACTGTTCAATTAATCATAAGGAGTCGTCAATTAAAAATTTGTTTAATTAAGTGGATTATTCCTTGTTGTTGCTATTACGATTTTGAGTCTTGGAAAGAAAATATGAATTTCGTTTGGGGGAACCCATGATTCATGTATGACCTAACTCTATATTGAATCCAGAATTTTCACTGGACTGCAATGGGAACCAATTTGCCCCTAGGGATGTCCAAACGTTTATGGGACCATGGGGTGGTTAGAGGAGGAATGGATAAGATTGGAATATCTGGAAGGTTTGCAGTAGATTTTAATTTTGTTGAATGAAGTTTTTGGTAGGGGAAGAAGTTGTTGTAGTCTAGTTTTGTGGTAAATTGAATTGATGTGGATAAGAGTTGAAAAGAGATGATTTCTGAAGTGATGGCAGTAATCGTTTCAAATAATCAGTCGGCATGGTCCCCTTAGAGCTTGGAATCCCAAAAACTGATAGATCACCCAGAGCAGGGGGTCATCTTCCAAATCTCATCTGTACATTTTGTAAGCATCACTGCCATATAGCAACTACCTCATATTAACCCCATACATGCATTTAAGTCCTGCGTGGTGTTTCTCTTCAGATGTAGAAAATTATATCATAATCGGTTCCTTGATTTTCCCAATAGGCTGCGCCATCTTGGTTTTGGAGTTCTGATGGCAATTCCATTAAATACATCATGGGTTAAATGGATTTGGGCATCTCTGCAGGAATAATGGCTACATGCTACCATTGTTTCAACTGGACTGCAAATGACTACCATCGTGATTGTAAATACAGGGTGATTCAGTCAATTTCTGACCATTTCAGTACTATGATTTATTGACCCATTAATGTTTACAAACTTGAAATTTCAGTATGATATTTTAGGCAGTTCGGAGTTTTTATTCCTGTGGAAAAGTCTTGATGATAAGCTCAATGTGGCTTCATTAGTGGTGTGAGGCCTAGCCCCATCCTGTTGAAACCACTGATGTCGAAGCGGTATACGCCTCCTGGTGCATCTCGACACTTATACTCCTTCCGGAACTTTCTTTGCATGGTTACAGTTGATTTTGTCTCGAAATACCATTCAACAACCTTGCATTTCTGCTCTGTTGATAAAGCAGGTGCCATTTTTCAACAATATGATTTTCATGCAGCGCCGTTGCAACAATACAAACTCCAACTATTTAGAAATTCGATATGGCGCTCATATTCTTTCAATTGTTTATCCCTAATGCACGTCATTCGAGTGAAATAGTCAGAAATTGACTGAATCACCCTGTATATTAGCCTATGCCATCAGCCCATAATTCGCAGTTGTCAGCCCTCTAGCGGCCAATGACTCAAGCTTCACATTATCCCGTTTTGCAGGCAAATTGTAACACCTCAAAGTATGGCAGCTAGTGGACCACCTAACTGTATACCACTCTCTATCCATTGCTAAATAGTTCTGGAGGTTTGACTCTATATCTAACTTTTGAATTATTTGTGTTTATGAAGGCATGAAAAATATCAGCGAGCCTACCACATTGAAGATGGTATACATAAAGAGGTGAGAATTTAAAATTGCTTTCTCCTCTTCTGAGCACCCTTTTCTTTCATTACTGGCATTCAATCTAAGATAAGTCAAAAATATCAGTAATGGATACAGTGGTTCATGTTTATACAATTAGCTGCTCAACTAGCTGCCATGCTGAGGTGTCGTGTGATGTTCCAAATATGGCTGCCGAAGGAGGGTAATGTGAAGCTTAAGTCATTGGCCAATAGAGGGCTGAAGACTGCGAATAGTCTTCTATCTTATACAAGGGGAGGACCAGGTCTGTTAAGCTTAGATTTAACTGAAATTTAAATATGTTGTTACGCACCCCTCCCACTCTTATATGGCATAGTAACATGCAATTAGTTTACCAGATATAATTATTTAAAGTTAGTTATATAGGCTCTTGATCTATATTTACAAAATTAGTATCAGATAGTGTGACACTCAAGTAGTCCTGCTAAGTCGTTAAGGTCCTGCTAAGTATGCGGTTAAGTCGATAGATTACAATGCTAAAGGTCCTGGGTGCAAATCCCAATTTCATTTAACTTATTTTTTTAAACATGTTTTTGAACAAATTATATATGAAACTAATATTAATTATTAAAAGCATATTTTTATATTTTTTTTGCATATTATATTTCATTTGAGGAAGGTAACAAATTACTTATTTTTTATAAAATAAACCGTAACAGATACATGAAAAATTCCAATTGAAGACTTGTTCAGCATGGAATTTCGAACAAAACAAAAAACATTTTTCCAAAATCCGATGAATAGATCACCAACAATCATATGTTGAATTTATTAGTTACCTCCCTACTCCCTTCACAAAGACTTTTGAATGTTCAACATGCAAATCAAGAAATTACCAAAAATTACCATAATAACATTCACTTTCATGAGGAAAAGCAAATAAAAGGTAATTTACCAACAATGACTGAGCCGACGGTTAGACTATCGCTTTTGGTTTCGTTTTGTTAGACGTCTGATTATCAATTGAGCGCCAACTATTGCAGTGTAAAGTTTTTAAGATGGAAAGTATAGTAGGCTCTAGTGAGGAAAGAAATGTCAGTGCGGAAATTGTAAGAGTATACTCCGAGTAATGGAAATTTTGATGAAGAAATTTCTATATGTATATGAGAGAGAAATATGTATATAATTAGTTTTTAACTAAAAATGTTTATGAAATATAACATGCAAATGAAATATTATATGCAAAAAATTCTAAAAATATATTTTTAATAATTAATATTAGTTTCATATATAATTTGTTCAAAAACATGTTTAAAAAAATTAAATTAAATGAAATTGGGAAAGGTGCAAGATTTGAATCCGGGGCTTTTAGCATTGTAATCTATCGACTTACCCACATGACCATATTGACAACTTGAATTTCACACTCTCCAAATTGTAAATATACATCAATAGCCTACATAACTAACTTTAAATAATTATATCTCGTAAACAAATGCCCATTAGTATGAGTTACTCTGCCATATATATAGTGGGAGGGGTGCATAACAACATATTTAAATTTTAGTTAAATCCAAGCTTAACAGACCTGTTCCTCCCCTTGTTAGTGACTGTGTGCAAAGGAGTCTTGAAATATAGGCAGAGACTAAAGCACTGTATTAGTGAAACATGGATTGGTGGTGCTTTCACCACTAATAACTTTTTGGCAGGATGGGGCATATTTCTCAAAAGTTAACCTCTGCCTAACCAACACCTTCTAACACAAGCCCTCAGCACCAAAGGGTATCATGTCACAGTAAGAGGCAGTGAGCAAACGGCACTCACTAGAAGGGGTTTGAGTATCTGTAGTAATGGCAACCTCCTATCACTAAACGTGTTCACGTATCTACTTGGACTATTTCTACATAAAATTTTGAATCAAAAATTTTTGAGCCTTATAATTCAATTTTTAAGATTAATTTTCTCAAAGCCTCCATTTGTTGCTGACAAATCTTTCAGTCAACTCTAGATGATACATAAACGTGTGTAGCGATGGGAGGCGGTCATTGCTACAGATATTCAAGCCCTTCTAGCAAGCGTCGTTTGCTCCCTGCCTCTTACTGTGACGTCATAGTCATGGTGCTGATGCCTTGTATTTAGGAGGTGTTGGCCTAACCTACAAATGGAAAACTTGGAAGCTCCATGTTTATTTCACATAGTTGTATGGCCACATGGGGATTATTATTATTATTATTATTATTATTATTATTATTATTATTATTATTATTATCCGGGGAAGCCAAACTCGGATCAAGTCCAGAAGCCAATCTCAGAAATGAACCCAAGAGAGGGCAAAGCCCAAGGGACTCAAATGCAAGGGAGGGAAAGTTACGCACTCGTGGGAGTATTGATGTTTTGGGTGTAGGAATTTCCTCACTATGTGACAGGTGCTTAAAATTGTGGCTTTCTGTAAGGTTTTGTATAAGTGTGGGTTTAAATTTAGCACTGACAGGCTTTTGTGTAGAGAGTATAGAATAACCCCAGTGGCAGAAAGAACGATAGGAACAATGTGTACTCTGTAACTCCCCAAAGGCGTTTTATTTTGTGTGAAAGATCCGTATATTTAGTGATTTTGTCCGTGTATGTCTTTTGTAAATTGTGTGTGTTGGGGATGGAGATATCAATTATGTAAGTCACTTTGTTTTGCTTATCTACTAGTGTAATGTCTGGTCTGTTATGAGGGATAGTTTTGTCAGTGATTATAGCTCTGTCAAAATATAATTTATGTGTGGTGTACTCTAAAACAGTGTCTGGGATATATCTATAGTTAGGAGTGTGAATTTCCGTTAGCTTGCATATCTTAGCTAGATGTTGATGTATGATGTTGGCTACCTGGTTATGTCTGTGTAAATAATCTGTCTATGTCTGTGTAAATAATCTGTCTATGTGAGTATTTTGTAACTGGATATGACGTGTTGGATGGTTTCTTCTGCGATATGGCATTTCCTGCAAGACCCATCAGTCGAATCTTTGATAAAATGTTTTCTGTAGCTTTTAGTGTTAATAACCTGGTCTTGTTTGGCAATTATGGTTCCTTCAGTTTCCCCAAAGAGACTCCCTTTACTCAACCAAAAGTTCAACGCTTTTATGTCGACATGCGGCTAGTTGAGGTCAGAAGGATGTCTATCTTGGAGTTGCTTTCCGAGCCATGATTGAAGTTTAGTGCATGTTGTAGGAATGTTATGGGTGTTCTGCATGCTGTTCAGATTCAAAGGTGTGTATTTTATATCAGCCATGCAGACTGCTTTGTGTAATGGTGGTGTGTTGTTTAGAGTAAAAGAATTCTCTGAGTGACTGAGTCTGTTTCTGGTGTAGATCTATTATATCAATAAGGCCTCTGCCTCCCTCTGAACGAGGCAGGGTGAGTCTTTCAATAGCTGTGTGTGGATGGTGCTTTCTGTGCTTTGTAAGCAGTTTACGTTGTTTCCTTTCAAGTCCCTGAAGATCTATGTGTGTCCCCTGTATGACTCCCAAGGAGTATGAGAGTATTGGGGTGGCATAAGTATTGATAGTCTTGATTAAATTTCTGGAATTTAAATGTGTTTTAAGTATTGCCTCTAGGCTATTATTATTATTAGTAGTAGTCTTATTATTATCCTTTATTATTTTTTTTTTTACCTTCTTCAAAAACAGAATTTTCTTCTGGCAATAGTATATTTTCAGAAGTACTACTGTCTACTACTTGGATAGAACTGCTACCAACATTTGAATTATCGTTTAGCTCTCCTTCTTCCATTCTAAGATACAAAAAAAAAATTAATCTGGATGAGTTTTATTAAATTCCACTAACAAATCTACAATTTTTTCTTCATGTGTTAATGTATGGGTGAAAAAATATACCGGTATATGAATTTTAGAAGAATTTAATTAATTTAGTGCCCCATCAACATAGATAGAATGATATAATTATTATTTAATATATTTATTACAATAAAAAGTTATAAAATAATTTTATATATATATATTTTAAATATATTATAATTTTGCAGATGCATTTTTTTTTCAAAGTTACTGAAAAGATAAATATAGTCTAATTAGTAACATGTTCTCTTAAAAACAACTGAATAAAATGTTTATTATATAACTTATTATACAGTAAAGGGATGGGGGTTATCGAGGTCAAAGGTTAAGACGCTTCAAATCCACAATGGAAATGTATTTAATTCAGCAACTTTGAAAAACTTTTCACTGAAAACGCTCTGCTGTATGGCCTTGATTTGGTATTTAAAAAGAAAATCCGTTCAAGTTTCAGGTTTACTTAAACATGTTACTGAATTAGTTAACCATTTCCGTATACTGTCATTTATTGTCCCTCAAATTTATTTTTAATTTCTCTATTTCTAATGAATGCTAAATAATAATGAATTACTGGATAGTTATTAGAAATTGATTCTTGAGAGAGAGAGGGAGGGAGGGCAATGGCTGAAATTGGTACGGTAGAGAACAAATGTGTCGTTTAACAATTATGGGTTTCTGTCCAGTTTCTTTAAATGATTTAAATGTCAAACCAGACTAAAAATATTTCATCCTTATGTGCACATGTTTACATGGTCATATTAAATGATTCGAAAACTTTAGTTCTGCTGTTTTCTGATTCCATTTGTAATTTTAACAATGACGCTATAGAACTCGAGGGGAGAAAATCTTAGCCGAAAAACTATATTTATTTTATTTAATTTTTACGGTCACCTTTCTCACTGATTGGTTAATTTTTTAAATATTTCATTAAAATTCGTTCGTAAAAATAATACACTGTAGAAGGGAAAAAAATTTATTGCCAAAACATTGGTGTTTTGGTAGCAAGGTTGATTCACATAATACGTTCGATAACGCACGCCATTATTGAAAGGAAAAAGCTATTAGCGCCGTAATACCACTCTACACATTTTTGATCATTAAAGTCACTGAAAAACGTCGTTGATAGCATAACGTCTTACCTGGAAAAAAAAAGTTAAATCTTTGTCGTAATAATAAATGTCTGAATTTTATAATATGTTACTGAAAAGTAAACATCATCGCCGTTGTAGAATTTTCACTTGTTTTTCATTTACCGTTCCTCATAGCGTAGATACAACGCTTCCTTTTCGTATTTAGCAAGGGGAGGGGGGGACAATATGGAATGATAATCTCTAACCCAATGTCAACATTCCTTTTATAATATATTCAAGATCTCTTTGAAGATTTATAATATGATAATAACACTGATTGATGACTAAATTAATATTGCATTTAAGAACGAATGGAGAAATTGTTGGTAGTTTTTCGTTTTAAATTTAACATTTAGCACTATTCTACTTTATAACTTTTTCGTGTGTTAGGGATAGCAGGATAACAATTGTTTACGTTTCAAATTAAAAGCCATCTTCATTTTAAATATGAACTCTTGTGAATTTTTTTTAAATGATTGAATCGTACAACCTTTAGTTTGGTGTTACTCGTTTACCACCAGGGAGTTAGTTCATTATACCAACTAGTTAAGCCAACTGCTTTTATGCCCTTTAACTTAGTAGCCTTTGAATAAACGTAACTTCAATATCACTGACCGCTATAACCAGCATGTTCAATACATGGTTATCTTACCGTAAGATCCCCAACTTTGACGGTTTACGAATTTCATAGTGATAAATCGAATAGAGATATGTGCAATTATACAGACATGGCTAATGATGACAATAACATCTACATCAGCGATGCCCAACCTTTTTTAATCCGAGGGCCGCACTCATACTGAAATAAATTTCGCGGGCCAGAACACAAGCAAAAAAAAGTATTTAAAATTTTTATAGTTACCGAATTGTTGCATTTTATTAATGAAAAATCTGTATCTGTTTTACAGAATATAAAGGCGGGCCACATGAGTGAGCTTCACGGGCCAGATTTGGCCCGCGGGCCGTAGGTTGGGCACCGCTGATCTACATGATTAATGGATAGTCATCTCTACCTCGATCTCTTACCGTGTCGACCGTGCCATTCGTGGTGGAGTTGTGGCGATCTGTCAAGGATACATTAAAATCTTAGTATATGGAATCGATTAATAATCAAATAAGCAGATCAATTTGGATGGGTTTATTTGACTACGGTTTACCGACCCACTTATACACAAATGTCAGAATGCGTGGCTACCTTGCTCATTCATGGAGCGTAACTTACATCAACAGAGACTTTAACTTTACCCTACAAATATATCACCGTCAGCTTCAACTCTCATTGTATCATATTTATATTTCTCCACTACTGCAATACATTAAGCCAATATTTACTACCTTTCCTGGCAATGACCATGTTGCCGTTCTGCTACCATTACATGTTATTCCCAAAGATGATCGTAAACAACAAGGCAACCACCAAGTTATTAACGAGGAGCGTATCGATTGGAATCTCTTCCGTACTCTTTTGCACCAACAAAATTGGCCAATGGTTGAACATGCCTCTGATGTGGATATCCAGTTACAACTTTTATAAGATACGTTAATCAATAGTGCTTTGCAAGCTGGTTTAAAATTTAGATATAAAACAATGGTTACCGAACGTAAAATAAAGTACTGGTGGGACCCTACAATTCTTACTCACTGGAAACAGAACATAGAAAAGTACAGGATATTCCAAGATAACATGAATAATGGGAATCCAAGAATACAAAGTGGCTGCCAGGAATTATAAATAAGCCAGATGTCAAACCAAACGATTTTTCATTAAAGAAAATACTCGATCTTCACGAATATGGCATATAATACGTTATTGTTCACCTAATTATATTTAACCTAATGATAAGCTCGCCCATTATCTTGACTGGATCAATAATCCAACAGGAGATCCCATACCCAAAACTATCATTATTGACCCGATTATAACTAATGACCATTCTCTGCATCCAAGAATATTAATTGATACCATTTAAAACAAGTTTTCGCGAATATGCCTTCAAGCCTATTGAAACAGTTATACTCTGTTCAGCGAAAGAAAAACTGGGCGTGTCCAGTTAAATTTCCAATTTCAATTGTTAAACATTGTTAATTTTACTTAGCAACAATATCTAACAATAGAAATTGGAAATTTAATTAGACACGCTCAGTTTTTCTTTCGTTGGATAGAGTATAGACTCGTGTGGTTTCGACAACTATGTTTAAACACTGGTCAACAAAAATTTCCCCAAAAATCTAAAACAGACCCGTATTCTACCGTTTAAAAGTCCGGCAGTCCTGACCAAGTAGCTAACTACCATCCGATAACCGTATTAACCCCACACTCACAGCAATTTCCAGATCGTAGGACTCATTTTATTAGGTTATAGCACTCTGACTCGATTATAAGAATACAGTACGTCGTATATAAGTTGTGCCATCTATCTTCAAGTGTTTACGAAACCCCGACTCATTTAACAGCGCCATACACAGCTTTGGCTAAGGTCAAAAACTCTCACCGGTGAGAAGAGTTAGCGTTTGGTCGGTCAGAAATCCCGGTGAGAAAACTGTGACGTCATTTTAACGCGGTCAGAAACGCCAGTTAGTGCTGCTATGCCTAACCGGTTGGTCTCACCGTCCTCACCGAGAAGAAGACGGTTAGCCCAGTGAGAAATTACGCCATCATTCTCTCACCGGTGAGGGTTTTTGACCTTAGCCTTTACGAGCCAAGTCATAGGAAATGGGAATAATTTCCGGTAGAGATACGAAATGGGAATCAAGTTACGAAAACATGGCGGATAGCGATACTGGATGATTTCGCCGTTCGTGTTAGTAACAAAATTATTAGAACTAATACTATTTAATATGACTATGGATGGGACAAGTTATCTAAAGACTATCTATCAGTAGGGATAGTCTCTTCAAC
>JAHWFO010095076.1:0-17987 GCA_023313115.1 Rhysida immarginata
ACTGCCTCCTCGAGAGAGACTGCCCTACCTATGTCGTGCTAATATACTCATTTCTTGGTCATAGTTCATTTTTTATGGAACCGAATGTTCTATTTCCGAGGCAACAGCACATTCTATAATTGCATCATTTTGAAAAAGTAGTTGCTTCATCGGTTTACATGGCAACAATATATAACCCGGCATTAATGTTGAAATATGTATCAACTATAACTTCGACAAAAGAGCTCTGATTTTGGGTGGCAGTAGATGTACATGATCGTTTTTTCTGTGGGCTCTGCCGTTCCAAGAACCTAAGTGGGATTATTCATTACTTGGTTATCTATAAATAAAACAAAATAGCCAGAAACTGTGGACACCAATATCCAATATCGGAATGAAAGGAAAACACAAATCCACTAAATCCAGAACCTAAGTGGATTTGTGTTTTCCTTTCATTCCGATATTGGACTTGGTTATCTGTTGATGCAATTTGCATTCTACTCTCGATTTCTTGAAGCAAAACTTGGCCATTCATCACTTTGTGTAGTTCAGCAGTCCGCGTTTCTTCTGTTGTTATACCCCATTCGCACTACAGCTGGGCTAGATCGAGTTGAGCTAGCTTATTCGGGCTAGCTCAGCTCAGGCTAGCTGATGAAGCCAAACCGCCCGCACTACATTCTAGCCTGACCGAGTTTTATCAGATTCGGTACCACTAAAACCTGAGCTTGTTAATAAGTCACTGTCACTGCTGTCAGTGCCACTATTTGCATCGTCGTCCTCCATGTTTTATGTTGCCGTGTCTCTCTCATGTCTCTTTTTTGGTGCGTGAAATAACTGAAACACTGATATTTTGAAGAATGTTTGTTCGTTATTGCCCTTTCCCTCAGTCAATATGTCTAGAACTTAACACCTAATTTCAAGGAAACCCCTGCACCACTTAAATCAATTAAAAAAAACCCAAAACATTTTTCTACCATTTAAAAAAAAAGTGCTCCAAAATTTCCTTATTAAATTTGAAATGAGTCATTAAAATGAAAATAGAACATAAATATTGAATGAAAGAAAAGCATTTATTTCCTATAAAATCAATCATAAAATTCAAATTCAAAAACTTTTAATGAAATACTAATTTCTTCAAAGGCATATGTAATTCTAAAATCATATAAAAGATCAATAAGATGTTAAAAAACATCAGAATAATAATTTAAAGAAAGAACAAAGCATATTGAATGGCTACGATGTGGATGTGATATAAAAGAACCAATGACGCATATACAAAAAGCAATGACGTTCTTTAATACAGGGCTTTTCATAATTGGTGTCCCGTCTTTAGGTCCAAATAACGACTCAAGGAGAACAGATTGAGGGAAAATGAATGTTGATTATTTGGTTTTAATGTCCCCTAATTCAGAATAAAAATATTTCGCGTACCTGGGGGTGAAGGGGTAAATTTTGAAAATTTTAATTTTGTAGGGGTAGGGGTTATTTAGAAAGTTGTAGAGCATCATGTAAAATGTCGGTTTAGCAAAAAACCCGGTGAAAAAATCTCATCTCCTGCCCTTTATCGAGTGGGTAAAGTGTATGGCTAGCTAATGTGTAACGTGCAATATCTGTAGTAAGCAGATTACGCAGTGGAAGAATTAGACGCACGAACAGTGGACGTAAATTAATATAATATAGAGTTTATTCCAAAAGAAATAAAAATATGAAAATGTAAATTGAACACTAAAATAGTATAATAACCTTATTCGGGAACACATAAGCAGAGAATAAGCAATTAGTATTCTCTAGTAAACTGACAATAGTGCTAAATAAACTCTTAGCTTAACATCCAATTACATTAACATGAAAACATAATCTTGTTTACATACTCGGTACAGAATAACATGTATAGAAGCACTGGATAACCCAACAGTAAACTTAATCAAAGGCATAACCTGGCCTAAGAAGCTAATTGATACACAAGCAAAGAACGACATGTAACAATGGCGCAGATGCGCTAACCGGTATTCAGCTTCAATAAGGCATAAACAAGCAACGGTCAATAACCCGACCCGGTAAACCAAAATAATCAATAAACAATAATATCAGGCTTAAATACTACAGAGCCGGGTGTTAAATTAACCTGAGAAATACCCAATAATAAACTAATGCTAACACGCATTAATGTAAGAAATAAACTATTATGATTAAGTTTCTTTAGCATACAAATGTCCGCGACATTTTTATCTTCGGCATTGCCGGTCATATAACACTAAGAATAAGCTAGATAAAATGAACACAATAGGGCTGTCGTCTCTTAAGTCTCTTTACACATCATTAGTATAAAAGACAAATCGGTAGTAGTTTAGTCCGGTAGATTTAACTGTCCAAGTTCATAAGTTAAAGTCTTTCAAATAACATAAATAAGTATGTCTACGCCTACAGCAATATAAAGAAAGACAATTTAAGTGTGATTTCATTAGATGCCACTACGCACATGGCAAAGAACGGAATAAGGAAAACTATGCACTATGCGAAAAGACAAATTAAATAAAGACACTCTCTTCACATATTTTTCCTTCCTTCACAAAAACGGAAAGCTAGGGATGCAGCAGACAATAACGTTAGGCCACGGCTTTGCTAATTGAACGCCATAGCGAAACCATACTGGCACGAGAAATAACCACACCAGCCTCCTAGCCACACGCACTTCACTCTCGTGGATACGTGAAGCTCACGCCGCCATAGGTCGCCGAACGCGGCTCGGGTAAATTCGGCATTCGAGCCCACAACGAAAAACAGAGAAACTAAGGAAAAGGCCCGCTCGGCCACTGACCTTGATACACTTTGTTGAGGACTGCACACGAACCCTCCGCCACGCGTGCATTCCTGCACAGCACTCGCTCTCTCGACGGCAATGGAGTCGTGGCTCGCTGCGTAGATTCTACGGACGGCGTCCGTCCCGCCCTCGGCCTTTGCCCGGCCACTCCATAAAGACTCCAACCGTTACTGCTAGGCTGAAGAGAGGATGCCTTCCATGCCTCGTCTGACCTGCTCGCTCTCGACCACCTTCCTTCCTTTTTTCCTTCTGTCTCCTCAAGCTTCGCGCCCGAGAACCTCCCATCCTTCCTATTGGTTCTCTTCTCGTCATGCGCTTGATGACGTTGCTGCTCTCGGCCCGAGCGACGAAACGATCGTGTCCGGAAATACCCGATCTCTCCGTCGTGCTCTCCGACGATCGGGGATTTCCGTGACATATTGTAGACGAAAACAGAAAAACTCATTAGAAACTTATTAGAACTTTATTACTTATTAGAAAACAGTACATTTGAAAATGAATGAGAATGAATGAGTCGTTACCCTGAAAAGCTAATGAGCCCTAATTTTTTTCATTCATTCTCATTAATTTTCCAAATGTAGGCCCTACTGTTTTCTAATAAGTATGGTTTTTGTCCACATCGGCTAGTCATACCTTTCACTTTACCCACTCGATAAGGGACAGGGGATATTTTTTCACCTGGTTTTTTGCTGAACCCACATTTTACATGATGCTCTACAACTTTCTAAATAACACATGGGGTCTAACCCCTACCCCTACAAAATTAAAATTTTCAAAATTTACCCCTTCACCCCCAGGGACGCGAAATGTTCTTATTCGGAATTAGTGGACATCAAAAACAAATAATCAATATTGATTCCCCCCCCCCCCCCTACCTGTTCCCCTTGAGCCGTTATTTGGACCTAAAGACGGGACACCAATTATGAAACACCCTGTATATGTCATTGAAAAGAACATACATCAAATTTTCAAAATTTTATGTTGAGTAAATTTTTGAGAATAATTTTTATTAATAATGCAAAAATGACTGTCAATAAAGATCAATTAAAGGCTATTAATAACGCATTATTTTCATGCATGGGTCGAGTTTTAGCGCCATAGTGGCAAAAATAAGAAACCTATTTGCCTCCCATTTTAGATGCGGAAAAACATCGAATGGGCAGGCCTTCTATAATCTAGTTGGCCATGCCATTGTCTTTAGATCACGGTCTATAGCAAGGCCTCCTGTAGACACGGCCAGCTCACTCAAACAAAATGGCGGCAATAAAAGGCTGGCAGATGATACAGCTGAGATGGATGATTTTTAATGTTCAACCAAAAAATGTAACACAATTCACTATATGGTATTTTATTCACAATAGTCTTCACATTAAAATATTACAATCGTCTAACTATTTGAAATCTAGTAAGAATCTAGTAATAATTCTCCTTGAAAAAGTCAGTTTAGCTTAATAAATATAAAATACAATTATTGTAATATTTTAATGAGAAGAATATTGTGAATTTTTACATTCTGTTTGCTCAGCATTTAAAAAAGAGTACATCTCAACTATATCATCTGCCAGCCTTCTATTGCCGCCATTTTATCTGAGTGAGCTGACTTTCTCTATAGATATAAATGGTCATCGAACTTCTGACATATTCCATTGTTTCAAGCATAGCCTACATGATAAGGAAGGTTTCAAGAATCGCAGTTTATTAAGAAAAAAGAGTGGGAAGAAACGTCAGTACGAATTTGAATACCATAGACATTGTACCACCTGCGTCAGCCAGTGTAAAATTATATCAGAAAAATTGGTGATACGCGGGCTCCTTCGTCACTACTGGAAAAAGGGAACCAGTGCGCGAGCAGCAGCCCCCAAAATTTGCAGGGTGGAAGGTCAGGGTGTGACCAATGAACGGACACCACGACGGTGGTTCTCCCGCTTTTCGTCTGGAGACATGGGCCTGGAAGATGCGCCAAGGAACGGAAGACCCAAAGAAGTGGATGCCGCAGCCCTATGACAACAATTGGAAGCCAACCCAGGTAGCACCACCCGTGGACTAGCGGCGGATATCGGGAAATCACAGTCGAGTGTGGTTCGACATCTGCACGTCATGGGAAAGATCAACAGGAGCTGCCCCACGAGCTCACGCGCGCGAAAGCACAACAACGGGTGAAGGTGTGGTTGTCAACTGCAGGAAAAAATCGAGGTTCTGCCACATCCAACATACAGCCCCGACCTGGCACCTTCCGACTACCATCTCTTCCGGTTCATGGCGCACTTTCTGCGTGGACGGCGCTTCGCCAATGTCAGAGAGGATGAAGACGCCGTGGTGACTGTTTCGTCCAGAAACCGGAGGAGTGGTTTCGCGAGGGCATCCGCCAACTGGCTGATCGTCGGATGAACACCATCAAGCATGGTGGACTCTACTTTGAAGATTAGGTTGGTTGGTTGGTTTAATAGAATTTTTGGCGTCGATTACTAAGGTCATTTTTTTGCGCCTTTTACACAAACATCCATGCCTACGGCGGGATTCGAACCCACGACCAGGAGGACTCGAGAACTAGAAATCCTACGCCCTAGCCCTCTCGGTCACCTGGCCGGCCTTTGGAGATTAGCAATGAGTGGTTCCTGTCTGCTGCCCATTTAAAAGTTTGCGCGGTGATCGGCCACTACTTTTGACTCAACCTCTGTAGTTGATGCCCAAAATTAATAATGAGCTATGTAATGCATTCAATAGTTGGTTTATCAATTATTTATTTAAAATTTTGTAGAATACATTAATTTCGGCAGTATTATGTCAATAATTCTGGCTGCAATGAAACTGAAAATGAAACTAAAATTTCTAAAGGATGGGTCTACGCTACGGATACTACACGTAGCGGATAATTTATTGCCGGCGCACGTTTCGGTGTTACACCATTTTCAAGGCTAGCATAATAGTAAAACGGGAAAAATTACTTTTGTTACTATTATGCGAGCCTTGAAAATGGTATAACACCGAAACGTGCGTCGGCAATAAAGTTAATAGTATCCGTATCGTATTATACCAATCCTATTTTTCATATTCCCATCGATACTAGACCATGAAAATCATGAATAAAAATTTTTAGATCACTATAGGGCAGTGTTGCAAGCGTTTTTAGTCCGATTGTATATGCAGCGCTATTTTTCAAAGGAGTTCCCGCCCTATCGGGAGCTAGAAACTTTAGCTTCATTTTTAAGTGGAGTTGGATGACCATCTACTATCTAAAGACCATGACCATGCTCGTGTTCCCAATCCCAGAATGCATCGCGGCCATGCTAGCTCGACATCTCGATCGAGTTTAAACTACTAGCCCCAGTCAATCCAGTTTGAGGAGTTTCAATCTAGCTTAAGTTGGGCTAGATGCGTTCGCACCGCACATTTCAAACCCGATTGAGAAGTTGAGCTAAATTGAAATGTGTAGTGCGATTGTCTAGGTATAACTAAAACCTGAGCTAGTTACTAATTCACTACTGAAATTTATTAATTTTACTTCATACTCTTTAACATAGTACCGTCCTACTAATGCTAATTCGAAATTGGATTAATTTAATGTAATCTAATTTATTGTATTCACTGAATAATTTATTAGACTCTTGCCTATATTCAGAAGTCAAATTTTTAATTTTTCGCTGAACGTGTCCCATGTTCGATAGAGCCAGTAATCTTTAAAGCTGCCGCTATCTTCTCGTACACCGACTTGTTTCTTTTTGTTCTTCTTAAGTTGTCTATATTTTTCTGCCATAAACGATTTTGGATGGATATTTGGCATCGTCACTCCACGTTTTTCTTTTTTTATCGTCACTCCCCGTTTCATTTCACTCCCCACACGCTATTTGAAATTGTTTGAACCGCCGTCCCAAAATGCAACGCAGCCAAGCTAGCTCGACGTCTCGATCCAGTTCTAGGAGTTTCAATCTATCTTATATTGAGCTAGATGCGTTCGCATTGCACATTTCAAACCCGATTGAAAAATTTGCAGTTCTACATTATCTCCAGTTACTGATCATTTTTAAAGATTTTCAAGAAAATGTTAAATTATAAGTAAGGTGACCAGATTTTTTGAAAGCCAAGGCGGGACACATTAACGCCACCTAGAGAACATTGTGTCTAGTTGGTGTTGGACACATATAAAGTTACATTACGATTAGTGACAAACAACGCAACTTTACTTATCACTTAATACTATCATGTTTTAGATAGGGCTAAGCTAAAAAATTGTCGCAAAATAGCAGTTACACCAGTTAGTAAATTTGTACCTTATTACTTGAATACGTGTCCATCCAGCGCAGGACACTTGATGTTTTAATTTGACGCGTGACCAGCTTCTGAACTACAAGGATCATGCTGTGCAGATGACCCGTACAAGTATTTCATTGATGAATGAATGTTTCTAAGAAGTTTTGGTTCTTGTAGAAGCGTTTCATACACTTTTTCACAAAAATTACAGGAACTCTCGTGAAACTCAAAGTTGCACTTCACCATTATTATCGCTTGTAGTGTTTCCATACGTTAGCAAGAAATGTTTGCTTGTAATGTTTCTGTTCATACGTTAGCAAGAAATGTTAGCTTGTAATGTTTCTGTTCATAGCGGAGAAAACTCTTTCGGTGACAGCGTTTGTTTCTGGCAGATATAGCACAATTATTTGAATCTGCACACATGGCACATTTTAAACCTTGAAATGACGAAAGATTTCAACCCATCGACAGTCAACAGTAGTTTTCTGAGAGTCCCAATCTGCAATCTTTTCAGGTGAAGCAAATCGGCTAACGTAGCTAACTTCTTCAAATAACTCGTTATCATCGATTTTAACATTCGGATTCTTTTGTCCAAAAAGCTGCAGGCTCTCTTGTACTTTTTCCCAAGATGTCGTCTCTTTTAATGTAACCCAACTAAATACATTCAGCTCTTCGAATTGATCAACCCTTTGCTTAAGATATTCACCACAGTTTTCATAAAAATTTACAACGATCCTCGTAATGTCATTTTTTGTCACTATTCCTACCTCTTCTTATTGGGTAATCCGAACACGTACTTCATTCGGTAAAATTTTTTTTTGGCGCTTCTCTCAGTGCATTTATCTATTAAATCATCCAGTGCAGAAGAGACTTCCAATGCTGTTACAGTCTGTGCCACTATGCGCAGAATTGTTGCATGAAACAGTGCAGCGATTTTATATACAAAATAGAGCCACAATTCAGCACAGGGATTTTCAAAAAAGTTGCGGATTAGAGTGGGACACTTCTCTTCCGACAAGAAATAGGATTTCAGGGCAGGAAACAATTTTAAAACTCTCTCTACCGCAGGCATCAGTGATAACCATCTAGTTTTTCCATATCCTAAAATGCGCTGGTATTCCACATAGGAAAACTCACAAAATTATTTCAATGACGCTACACGAACAGTATAAAAATAGAAATAATAATAAATTTTCATAATGGCTGCTTCCACATCAAGTGGCAAGCAATCCCCGGCAGTTTGTATCGCATTGTGCATAATATGAGCAGCACAACCAATACCTAACTATACCCAAGTTTCCTCCCCAAGTCATCTTGCAATATTGCAAAGACGTTGTTTGATCCTCTCCTTTTTAATCCCCCAATGTTTGTATTCGCGTTATCTGCGCAGAAGCCTACGACCTTTTCTGTCAAATTATGTCGTTGTAATACATTTATAAGGAAATTGCAAATGGTTTGTGCTGTTTCTCCAGGAAGAGTGTCACGGAATTCTAATACCATCGTTAATTCCGGTGACATAGACACTCGCTTTCGTTCTCGAATAATTTATAATTCCGGGCGAAAACGGAGGCGACGTCATCAGCAGCGTAGACAACAGGAATACGCAGGAGCCAATGAGAGAAGAGAAAGAATTGCAAGTGCGGACTCGTGGAGAAGGACGAGGGAGAACGTTAGAGAGAGAGAAAGGTGACAACCGACAGCAGTTTGGTAAAAGTGAAGCTCCCGAGGAAATCGAGAGGAAAGCACACTGGGTGCTATGCCATCCGCAGGCTGAACGGGAGAAAGAAACCTCAAGCCGCCACGACGGAGACGACTACGGAGCCGACATTTGCTTCGTTGGCAAACGCCACGTCGTGCAGGAAAGCCCAGCGGGCGGAGGTTTGCGCCGACGCAAAGCGAGAGAGACGACGGAGCGAATGGTATTTCTCCTCAGCGTTCGTGATTCCTTCCCGTGCTCCGAGATGTTCCGTAGCTGACCGTTGCTTCGCAGCCGTAAGTGCCTCTTTTATTGTGGGCTGCAAAGCCGAATTAATAAGGGAAGCTTTTAAAGAGCTATATCACAGGGAACTTCACAGGGACACAATAGTGTGTGGTTTGTGGCCATGCGAAATGCGGGCATATTTTAATAGTGAATTTGGCTTCACCATAATTAAGCATTATTAGCGTGAAGTGCTCCGCATTTTAGCAATTCCTCGTATTCGTTGGTTTTACTGTGATTTTTACCCTATCTGTGGAGTAAAAATTATTTAAATGTTTAAAACCGTGGTGACCAGTGAAATTAGGCATTTTATGTGTTTGGTTACTAACGGTTTCAAGTGCCTAGTTTACGCTTTGATTTTAAGCCTTGTCATATAGTTTAATTAGGTTTTTTTATTTTAAGCGTAATCCGTGATTTTGTATTGTTGCTTATATGTCTAGAACTGAAGTGACATTTGGTTCCTAATCAAGTTAACAGGAGAACTTGGAACTTTGTGCTTTCATGTACGTGCTTTATTAAAATTGCTATGTCATAGAATTTGTCTAGGGAGTAGACTCATTTAATTCCCTGTTACTTGTAGTTTAAGTTAAAGACATTTACCTGGACTTTGGACTTTATACCGTTAAGACTATCTGAAATTTCTACCTGTTTATTTAGCTGGATTGTATGAGTTTACTTATATGTGCATGTGCTAACTATTTTGGTTGTATATGAAAATATTTTTGAAGTCTATGCGTTTATCGTATATATTGGCATTTTTGTATTTAGTTAATTAATAGATACAAAAGTAGGGTTTGCTTTATTTTTATGATTTAGTGGCCGACCCAATCAAAGTGCTGTTTTCAGATTAAGTCTACCTATGTGGCTGTTGTTTTACGGTTTAGCTTTTAGCTATTCATTCCTATTACTGTTTCAATCTAAGCCATATCTATGTCACTGGTGTATTACAGTTTAGTTGTTTATCCAGTAAGCTATTGCTATTCAATTTTAGCATTTAAGTTTTTGGTATTGCTTTCTAGCTGAAGAGTATTTGTTTAGATCATAGTCTAGATTCAGCTTATGTATTTGCATTTGTAATTATGTTGCTAATCCTTTAAGTTTGAAAGGAGTTTAAGGCTTAAATACTAGTTTATTTTTACATAGAGGTGTGTTAAAGGTTAACTGCATTGTTTGAAATAATTATTGCCTTTATGTTTTGTTTTATAATTGGCATAGTTTGCCTTTGACAGAAGGAGTTTACATTTTTCCTAATTAATTACCATTACTTTTGTTTATCTTGTCTTTATTACATTTAATCAGTGCACTGTTGCATATCAATTTTATATTCCACTGCGCTACTCTACTTTTAGCTATATTCACATGTGACGAAGAGATTTCATTTCCAGCATCTTAATTTTAACACCCGAGAGTGGCACAAAATATCTTATTATCCTTATGGTTGGACGCGTCTGTAAATAATGTCACAAAATTCGCGTCATTTAACTCTGCTTTAACTTGATTCATTATATATGGGCACAGCACATTTGTAACGATAGCTTCACATTTTCTTCGTGCGCAAGAGAATTTTGGATTAAAAATTTTTTGCATCAATTTGGACGTACAATTCATGGATCGAAAGCTGCGATTGTGATAAATCGTATGATATGATAAAGCGCCTTCTGCAGCAGCCAACTGGGCTTCCTTTTCAACTAATTCAGTTCTTGAAAAATACTTCGTAACTGTACCTGATGATGCCGACAATTTCAGGGCGTTCTTGTGACGATCCGTATTCAGATGCTTGATTATATCTCCCCGCCCGCTGTGAGCAACAGAGAACTGCGAGCCGCACTTGTCGCACTGCACGTCCTGCCTGCTGTCTTTTCGAGCCTTCTTTATGAATGGAAACTCAGTTTGCAAGTCCTCGTTGAATTTCGAGTTTCGCTTTGGCATTGCTGATGTGATGAGCAGTGGCGGGATACAGACGTTAACTAGCGGTCTTACATTAGGCTAACCGCGGGAAACATGCTAATAGAAATGGCACGCACGTGGCCGCAACATGCTTCCCGTGTTCGTGATGATGACGTCATACTGAGAGAAGCATCTTAGCAGCAGTCGCCACCACGCGGCGTGGGGCTTGCAATAGAGCTAAATTGAGTTAAAACTTAAAGCAACACCGTCTTATAATAGTATTCCCACATAGATTCAAATTCAATGATAAATCTATCTAGGTGGTGTTGGTCATTTTATCAGAAAAGCAGGACAAACGAGCGTCCCGCCGGGACAAGCAAAAGCCGGCGGGACATAAAGTCTGAAATCGGGACTGTCCCGCCTAAATCGGGGCGTCTGATCACCTTATTATAAGAATCATCAATTCTAAGAAAAGCCCGAACAGCAGGAATTCTATGCATTGTTACAAGTTGAATCTTATTTATAAAGCACAATTTGACTTGCATTGCTGGTCATGAGATATATATTGTCAGTTCGTACATTGTGTTGGTGAATTGCGTGTTGATACCATTGTTGATACCTATTCTTGCACAAACTTTGCCTTGCATTGATACCTCTTATTAATATGCACTGCCATCCTTATGAGTATCGATTTATTATCGATAATTAATATTTTTTCGAAATCTCAAGAGACAGTGACCTTCCTCTTTCTTTGAAGATCAGTTGTGCAAAATGTCTTATACAGATCTAAGATCTGTTTAATCTAATACAAAGAAGTAGATTGCAAAGCAAAATATTCAAATGAAAAAATAATTTGATATTAATAGAGATTCTTAAACATTTAAACTGGATAAATTCATCTTCATGGTAATTGCAGTTATGTCTCTTTTAAATAGACTACATACTGGAACACAAATAATATTTGTGGTTCTCAAAGTCAATACTTCTGTTTAGTGGTAATTGAATAGAATATATGCTTCCAAAGCCACAAAACTACGCAGTTAGCTATAGTTCCAATGCTATTCGTAGTTAGGAAGCACTTGAAGAATTTTAGAGACGTTACCAACGTAGTTTAGAGCTTTTATATTTTTAAGCACAGAATATTTAGCTGGCATAGTTTTAGTTTATAAATAAAACAAGCTTACGGTTTGCAAAGTACTTGTAATTTCGAGGATTCTAACTTCGCTTGATGTGCCGACCAACGCCGTCATTCACATACGCCTGATACCTCGCAAAAACACGTCGACGAAACATCTCCTCTCTAGGCAGCATAAATAAGCGCCAATTTCCTGTCGCACATGCTCTCTCCAATACTCCGGCTGCAGGTGGGTTAAATTATGACTATCCACGGTCATAAATAACGACGACTATAAACGACAGCAGTCATAAGTTTGCTCTGTCTATAAACGAAGGTGGGTTAAATTATGATTATCCACGATCATAAATAACGACGGCTATAAACGACGGTTATAAATATTTTGATGAAGTCCATGACTAGTATCACATTAATAACTGAAAACAAGTCAGGCAACCGAAATGCCTAGGACCAATAGGATTTTAAAGCATTCGAGAATGAAAATTAAATCATTTGATTATAAAGAAGTTTTTCGTTGTTAAGAATTAGATGAGGTTGCTAAGGAAGCCTCTGGTTGTTAAGCAGGGCGTACTTCTAAGGGAAATGTATAGTTCAAACAGAACTAAACTGCCTTAAAAGTTAAATGGGCAAAGTAGCAATTCCATATAGATTAGAACATATAGGAATCATTTAATTTCTAAGTATTCCTATTTAATGAAATAAGCGTTAATTGTTGAAGTATTCTGTGTAAGGGCCAATTCTTTCTTCATAAAATTTTGCCAACGCTTTTCTACGTAAGCATGTACGACTGAAGTAATAATTAGTTATTGTTAAAATTTGCCTAATACAAACTAACTCTTGATCATAAAAGACGTAAGTAATTACATGCCGTATTTTATCATTGAAAGTTTCCAATGGTTTCATAATCGTATCATTAAAACACGAATCATGGAACCAATTTTGATTATCATTAATTTTACGTTATACTCATCCATGACGTGTCATTCCAAGTTCTTTGATATATTACAAACCATATCTTAACTTAGAAAGTATCAACTGGACCACAATGGTTCCACTAAACCACGAACCTTAGAATCAATTCAAATATTATTAATTTTACTATATATTCATTCATGACACCACATTCCAAGGTGTTTGATATATTACATGCCATATTTTAACATTGAAAGTTCCAATGAACCATAACGATTCCACTAAACCAGCTTCCTGGGAAACAAATTCGATTTCACTAATTTTACGTTATATTCATTAACTAGCAGACCCGGCAATGCTTCGCTATTGTTATGTATGAGCGTCTTCTAAAAATCAATCTTTTGGCTCTTAAAAATGTTATTATTGTATTATGTTTCACTTCTCTATAATCACCGGCCTTTTAGCTGAGTAAATTTGACGCAGGGCCGGAGATGAAAGGTGAAGAATAATGTTCACTTTTTTTGTAGATTCACATTCAGAAATTGCAAAATTTCATCAACAAAGAGTCCGAGCAACGCCGAGTATATCAGCTACAGTACTTCATAATAAATCGAAAAATAGTCATGGATACTTTAAATAAATTTTAAATCAAATAACAAAATCGATGTTTTATGACCAACAACCACGTGGCCAAAATCCGACCAATCACGATCCATGTGACGTCACGCGGGTCCTCCAAGATGCTTCAATACTTGGTCAACCGGATCAAACCGACCTAACATGTGGACTTTGATTCCGGCGCCTCGAAGACGTGCGCCCATTTGTTAGGAGCCTTTTGGGTATGTACAGTTTATAACCTAAACAAACAAATCATGCGAGTCAAAAAGAAAAAAAAAGACCAACCACATGGCCATTTTTTTTTTAATTTATGGATTATTTGGCTACTTATGAAAACGTCAATCATTATAAATTATTTTTACTTCAACCTCCCCCCTTCTCCACCTGACTTACGAAGATCAGATAATCGAGACAAAGTATCGATATCGCAATTGCAGATTTTACGTTATTCATTACATGCCTTTATAACCAAAATACTGTAATTAACCCCCCCCCCCCATCATCCGGAGATTGGTCGTCACGAAAAGCCCTATTAGAAAATAAGATACATTATATTCCTGCGCGAAATATAATCGTAATTCCTGTTGATTGCTGTTTCACGCAATCCATTATATTCCTGTTGATGCTGTTTCACGGAATAATCGCAAAAGTTTGGATTTTACATATATAGATAATAGTAGCAAATTGGAAAATTGAGATTATGATTACAAAATGGATTACTGAACTTCCGTACATATTAAGATGAATTTAGGAGGGAAAAAAAAAACACATTTCCGAGGGCGGGATTCGAACCCGTACCTGCAAAATAAGACGCCAGCAACATACCGCTGTGCTACAACAATAAGCTCTAATTTGACACTAAATTTTTGGTATTTTGAAGTTCTTTTCCTCTCAAAACTCATCCAGGTGAATGCAGAGCAGCTTCTTTTCAATATTCTTTTTATTTTTTGCCATATTCTTCGAAGTTCGCCAAGGGAGATGGAGAGAATACAGACTCGATTCGATAGACACAATAATGGCGGCGAAGCGCCAGACCGACAGCAGCGAAGTCGACGATGGTGCCTTCTGTGGCGAAACGGAATGGAAATTTTTCTTCAACACCAGAGACAAACTTTCAATCGACATTTTGGTGATCAAAAACGAAATGGAAAGGAAGTTACATTATAAAAATTTTCCGTTAGGGTTCCGTTCTGGCGTGATTCCGGGATGTGGAAACCACGCCTTACTGTTGCGGAATAAGCGCAAAAGCAAACAACGACGTCACAATTTCTAAGCAAACGTCACAATTTTTTAAGGAATGCAAAAATCCCATTGAGCTCCAGGTAAATTGAGTTTTAAAAAACATCTACAATGGAAAGGAAGAAAGAATAAATAAAATCCTTTCTTAGCGAGCACCTAGAAGCCGAGAGAAACATACTTGTCAAATTTCAAGTTTGAAGGCTTCATAGTTCTGGAGATTTCGTGATGAATGAGTGAATGAGTGAATGAGTGAGTGAGTGAGTCGTATTTGGATTTTATAGATATAGATGACACATCATTCCAAATTGTTTTAAATACAACATGCCATATTGGTTCCATTAAACCACGAACCATTGAACATATTTCGACTATCATTAATTTTACGTTATATTCATTCATGGTACCTCTTTCCAAGTTGTTTGATATATTACAGGCCATACATTAGCACTGAAATTTTCCATTGGGCAAAACTGATACCCCTGAACCACGTACCTTCAAACCAATTTCGTCTCTCATTCATTTACGATATATTCATTCATGACATATCCTTCCAACTCGTTTGATTTATTATATGCCATATTTGAGCACTGAAAGTTATAATGAAGCATAAATGAATCCACTAAACCAGTTGCATTGTAACCAATTTCGACTAACATTATTTTTACGTTATATTCATTCAAGACTCATCATTCCAAGTCGTTTGATATATACATGCAACATTTTAGCATTGAAAGTTCCAATGAAACATAATGGGTCCACTAAACCAGGTTCCTGGGAACCAATTTCGACACTCATTAATTCTACGTTATATTTATTCATGACACCTCATTCCAAGTCGCTTGATATGTTACATGTCGTATTTTAGTATAGAAAGTTCTAATGAACCATACTGGTTCCACTAAACAAGCCGTCCCTGAACCAATTTCGACTAACATTAACTTTACGTTATATTCATGCATGGCACATCATTCCAAGTTTGTTTGATATATTACATGCCGAATCTGAGCTTTGAAAGTTTCCCCTGAAACATACTGGTTCCATGAAACCACATACCATTGAACCTATTTCGACTATCATTAATTTTACGTTGATATTCAATCATGACATGTTATTTCAAGCTGTTTGATATAATACATCCCATATGTTAGCATTGAAAGTTTTCAGTGGACCACAATGGTACCACTAAACCACATACCCTTGAACTAGTTCTGACTGATATTGACCATCAAGGAAGACGATCACGTTTCTTCACTTAATTCACAAGCCATTTCTCTGCTTTAGCTATGGAATGCCAAAGGAAGAACAATATTTGGCAATGCACAGGCCATTTATACGTGGAATTGTATAGTGAAAAACGTGGACCTCTATATTATTTTTGACCTTTTGAGCCGGAAGTAGTTCACCGATTTTTCCACCAACGAAGTCAGTCTTCCGATTTCCCTAAGTTGTCGAAATGCGAAAACGGAAGTCGAAAATTCGGAAGCGTTGGAATGCTAGAGCACCAACAGACAGACAGACGGACGGACGCACATTGTGAAAACATAAGTACCTATCGGTCCTAATAAAAGAATAAACATTATCCTCGTTGCGCTTTTTCTCGCTTGCAAAATTTCTCCTTCCTTGTAGGGACTCCGCTCTTACGACGTGGAAACGCTGTGCTATGTAATCCGGTGAATCAAGCTGTGCTCTAGCCAGCTCTTCTTGCTTCGCTTCTCAGGCTTAACATTGTTCGAATAATACATCATACGTCGGGTTTCAGTGTGCTTTCCAGGGACGACTTTCTTCATTATCGAGTCAATTCCCTCTGCCTCTTGATTACGTTTCCTTGGTTTTACTCTCGTTCTCGCGAGAATCGAATGTCCCGCCTCTCTACCGACGTCAGGCACCTCGGAAGCATTTCTTTGAAAAACCATCGGGTTTTTTTACAGCGAGGTTTTATTCCTGTTACACACACTGCTGCCGCTGACCAAATGGTGAGCGTATCAACAGAAGAAGCGGCGACTGCTAGATCACACAAAGTGAGGTATGCCTAAGTTTTGGTTCAAGACATCGAGAGCAGAGTGCAACTGCAACAACAGATTACCAAGTAGTAAATAACCCCACTCAGAATATTGGGATTGGAGAGCATATATACACAAACGATCATGTACATCCATTGCAATTCAAGAAGTGAATGGTTTCGACGAAGTTATTGTTGCCATATTTTTCCGCATAAACGCCGGGGAAATATTGTTGCCATGAAAAACGATGTGTTGATGATGCAACAATATTTTCAAGATGATGCAATGATAGAATGGCCGGCCAGGGGGCCGAGAAGGCTAGGGCGTAGGCTTTCTAGTTGTCGAGCCCACCTTGGTCGTGGGTTCGAATACCGCCGTAGGCACGGATGTTGTGTTTGTCCCGGGCTGCGTACAGATATATCTTGTGTAAAAGGCCCAAAATGCCCTTAGTAGTCAACCAAAAATTCTAATAAACGAACCAACCAATGGAAGAATATTCTGTTGCCTTGGCAAGAGAGCATTCGTTTCCAATAATTATAAACGATGAGGAGGAAATGGCTATTATAACATGATATAGATAGGGTAGTCTCACTCGAGGATACAAAGAGAAACACTGTGCTCCCTTGATCTCACGATGAATGTTCAGACGATTTGTGTGTTTGAGCCCTTGAAGAGTGCAGAACGTTCCGGACGTGACGGCAACTTTTTTTCCTCAGAATACTGGGAAACAGTGGAAAGACGACAGAGGATGCAGTCCCTTCGCAACTGAGCAAATGCTGAGCGAGTTGTGAACGCGTCAGCGGAAGAAATAGTAACTGTAGACCAGACATCGAGAGCAGTGTGCAATTGCAATAACAGATTACCAAGTAATGAACAAGCCTAATTCAACAGAGAGAATTGGAGACAGAAACTGTGGCCAAAGACTAACAAGGACTCAAGGAAACTACTAATCCACAACAAAAGTTTATTCATACGAATGCGCATTTCGGTAGCCAAGCTGTCTTCGTCAGCGTATCCAAGACTTGATCAGGACAGAGAGAATTACATAGGCGTATATATAGTAAAAAATGAACTAGTTACAATCCAATCAAAAGGCAAAAAAAAATAGATACAAATTAAAATAATAAATCTATAGGCTAGCTGAGATTAACCAATCAAGTGTCATCATTG
>JAHWFO010095076.1:18387-33265 GCA_023313115.1 Rhysida immarginata
CAATGATGACACTTGATTGGTTAATCTCAGCTAGCCTATAGATTTATAATTTTTCTTTGTATATATTTTTTTGCCTTTTGATTGGATTGTAACTAGTTCATTATTTACTATATATACGTCTATGTAATTCTCATACTTCATCTGAACAGAACTCTCTGTCCCGATCAAGTCTTGGATACGCTGACGAAGGCAGCTTGGCTGCCGAAATACGCATTCGTATGAATAAACTTTTGTTGTGGATTAGTAGTTTCCTTGAGTCCTTGATAAGCCTGCTCAAATTGTGGGGATTGCCGAGCAAGAAGAGAGTTGTTTCGTCGAAATTATTCCTCCTATATATTTCTACATCGTCAGGGAAATATTGTTGCTTCGGCAGCCGACATGTGGTGTTGCAACAATATTTTCAAGATAATGCAGTCATTGTATGTTTGAATGCCTTGGCAGGATATGAGCATAATAGCACGATATAGATAGAGCAGCCTCTCTCGAGGAAGCAAAGAGGTACACCTAGCAGAGGCACCCAGCGTTGCCCGGGATGATTGCAGACTTTCCTGCTGCAGACTCTCCCGTGGTTCAGATGTTTCCGAAACCGAATTACTTTTTCTCCCTGACCCATACCCGTTCTTTAATTCGATGGCATTTCGTTAGATATGAATTAACACGTATCCTTTGAACGATTATTAAACAGCACAATACAGTTTCCTTGTTGATTTGAAGAGTCGAGGTGATGTATGTTTTGCCGTAAACGGTCGCCAGACACCAACGGCGTCCTTATAGGCTATACCTAGCCTACTGGAAGAGGAAGGGGAACTTGCTTTCGCGTCTGGAAGGTTCTACACTCTTCAAGGACCCCAAACATACACATCGTCTGAACATTTGTTAGGGAGCTGAAGGGAGACTCGTTTATCTCTTTGCTTACTCAAGAGAGGCTGCCCTATCTATATCGTATTATTATGCTAATATTCTGCCAAGGCATTAGAACATTCAATTACTGTATCATTTTGAAAATATTGTTGCAACATCATTACATCGGTTTCCGTGGCAACAATATTTCCCCGGGGTTGATGTACAAAATTTATCGGAAGAATAATTTCGAAGAAATAACTCTCTTCTTGCTCTTCAATCTCCACAATTTATTTATTTATTTATTTATTTATTTATTTATTAATCAAGCACCCCAGACCATGGGGTAAAAGGGAAAGGATACTATGGATCTAAGCATTACACACACACAACAAAACCAAAGAAAAAGTGCTTTCGAAAGGCTAATGGGCCCGAAGTCAGCACGATACAAAAGGACTAAAACTAAGATTGATTACTGAGATAAAATTGGGTTATGCGTTTCTTTAAATGGATGCAAGTGGTAAGGCAAGAGGTGGAAGTTCAAAGGTAAACGCCAGATCGAATGTCCATCGGCAATGCATTCCATAAGGATATTGCAGAATACGGAAAACTCTTAGATTTTTGAGCTGACACAATGAACGGAATCTCAAACAAATATCTTCGAGTTTGTCGAACTTGACTAGAAGATTTAAACCAGTGCCTAATGAATATAGCAGGATGTTTATCATTCCGAAGAGCTTCGGCGACCTCGACAGTTAACGCCACTTTCATAATTGTCGTGACAGTGGGTAGATTAAAATCCGAGCAGGTCGACGTCACTGAATCCAATCTACCCAAATTGAAGGCTACCCGAATAAGCTTGTTATAAGCAACAGCCAATCTTTTGAGATTCACTGAGGAGGTGGACGACCAAAATAGGGCTCCATATTTAAGCTGGGGCACTATCACAACCAAAATGAACCGACGAATCTGACAAATAGTGAGAACAGATCGAAGTCTTTTCACCAGGTAGGACTTGCGATGTAAAGAACTTATTAACTGGTCAATGTAAACATTGAATTTCAAACTGGTATCAAAAGTAATGCCCAATATCTTAATAGTAGAGGTATAATTCTCATCTTTTGGTAAAACTAAAATATTGGTTTTATCTTCATTCAACCTGAGACCTCTACTAGAATACCAGTCTGCCAAATAGCTCAAATCGTGCTGGAGTAATTCTATAATGTCATTCTGCTCGTGAGATGGATAGTTAGCGAACAAGACGTTATCATCAACATAGCTGACTATATTCAAATTGAAATTATGATCGTAAATTGATGCGGTAGCTGCCGCGAATAATAGAGGCGCTAAGCCAGACCCTAGATAATCCCTCGTTTGGATTCTTTATACACCACTGGATCAGAGCCAATATAATTTAAGCGATCCTGATAGTAGTCACGCAGTAAAGCAATATAACCTTGTGAAACTCCCAAGCGCTCAAGATCGTAAAAAAGCTGGGGTCTAGAAATAGTGTCATATGCTTTGGAAATGTCTGTTTGAACGATAATGAAGTTTTGATGTTGATCGCAGGCTTCCATGGCGTTCATATAGATCTGGAGAGGAATCCAAATCACATTATGTCCAGGTCGACTACCCTTTTGTTGCATAGGAATCCTAGTCCACAAATATTCCACCATGCTCTGAAAAACTAGTTTTTCTATAATTTTCGAAAACGGAGATAACGCAGATATCGGCCGATAATTAGAAATATTGAGGGGACACCCCTTTTTATACGTAGGATTTATCTTGGCCATTTTAAGAGCTAACGGAAATTTCCCAGTTTTTACTATTAATTGACACAAAGAAAAGATCATGTTGTAGCCAGTTAAATTGAAGCATTGAAGGATCTTGTCCGTAAAAGTAAATGGAAAATTTAGTCCTGTAATTTTAACAGTTTTTAAAATTTTTAAAAAGCTCCCTCCCGTCGGAATTTCAGGATCAGGTGAGCCAAAATGGACTTTGGCCCCACTCACAATTATTTTATCAGGCTGTGGAAGATCCGTTGGATTATTGACCCAGTCCAAATATTTCTCATATTCCTCATAGGGCAGTCTGGGAGCCTGAGTCTTACACGTATGACGGATAAGCTCCCATATCTGAGCCGAACTGGCAGACCGAGCAACTGCCTTCCTCTTTGCCTTACGTATTTCATGTTTAAAATTTTGATTGGCTTGCTTATAAGCTAGATGTGACAATTGATCCCTATGTCGGACATACTCGATATAGGCTGTTTGTTTCATTGACCATTTACTAAAAAGGGCATCATTCCACCAATATTTGCCCCTCCTAGATCCCTGTCTTACAATCTTGAATTGGAGACCCGCCGCCATGGCAGCCTGTGTAACACAGGCATTTATGTAATCCAATAGCACATTGACATCATCAATAATGTTAATATCTTGATAAATAAGTGAATCTAAGTTCTTACAAAATAGATCTTTACTAAATCTTCGGTATGTCGGTATTATTCTGGGTCGCGAGTTTCCTGCAAATAAACGATCATTAGGAAAGTTCAGGGTGACACAAATCACTTTGTGGTCTAACTTCGGGACTGTAAAGTAATTTCTATCGGACACGGACCATGATTCCGGAATGTATATATGGTCAATAAGACTCGAGGAAACGTTTGTAACACGTGTAGGACGGTTAATTATCTGTTTCAATCCCAAGGCCGACGTACAGGCCAACAGAGTACACAGTTCACTTGATGCCTGGAGAGCATTACAATTAAAGTCACCGACAACGATGTTCATGTTGCGAACGTCAAGGTGACTAAGCACTTCTGTGCAGGCATCCATAGAGATGTAAGTTGGACGGTAAATGAGCAAAAGGACAAACCACTTCGTGCCTATATAACATTTAATAGTGAGATATTCCATACCGTCCACTTGATCGGACCTGAGCATATGAGTTTTGATTGTAGCAGCCACGAAGATCATCACCCCGCCACCCCGAGTAGGGCGGTCAACTCGATAAATGTTATAACCTGGAATAGCAATTGTATTATCTTCACAGAAAGTGGTCAACCAAGTTTCGGTAATACAACAAATGTCCACTGATTTAGCCGGTAATAGCACTTGAAGGTCGTCAATTTTTGAAAATACAGACCGCGCATTTAGATAAAGTATCTTGATATCATCTACTTGGGTAGGTCTATTTGAGCTTGGGCGTACTAGGCCTCCCCGTTGTCTGATGGTAATTCCAGTAATCAGAGTTGAACTGAGGATTAGAACCGTAAAAGGGCCTGATGGAAATCCCTGTCGGCCAGTGGTTCTCATTAAGGCCATCTTCTAATGTAGTATCCGTGAGTCTCACAAAAACATACGGGGAGACTGAACCATGTCGTGTGGTCCACCTCCCACATTCAGTGACATTCAAGTTGTGTTCTCTAAGAAGTTGAGCCAACTTAGCACAATTGCATTCATCATCTATATTCCCAAGTCTCAACCGTATAGTCCTACGACTCTTGACTGGTATAGACCAAGAGCCCACACCCCAACGCTGTTCCATTTTCATCGATTTAGGCTTTGTTGCAGGAGCCTTAACATTGCCATTCAAACTGTCCTGACCAGTCCGTGGGATAACTCCCTGACTGACTCTCGTGGACTGTTCCTTTGGGGGAGGCTGAATAATATCATGTTGAATGTGTAACAAACTGTCGTCACGCTTCACTACTTCAGTTAACTCTTTTGTCCGATTAATAGAAACAGCATCCGCTGCTTCAATCTCTGCAGAGCTCATTAATCTCCGACTCCATTCCTCACTCATGGCTGGGGACAGATTTGTATCAAGAGCCTCTCCAGGAGAGGTCATAGTCATCTGCTTTGAGCTGGCTGTATTTGCTGCTTCCTCCGAGTGAGTCGGTACCAGCGAGGTAAGAAATTTGTTCAGCGTATCATTAGTTGCACTGATAAGATCATTGGTTTTCTTCATCATGTTTTCCATATTTCTTGCAGTACTTCGCGCGTGGATGCCATAACTCCATCAACTATAGCAGTGATGAATTTATTTTTCATTAAATAAGAGGTAGATTGATTCTTTTCTAATCCAGCTAAATTTGTCTCAATAAGTTCCATCATCGACTGGTTTAAAACACCCATTTGCTGAAATAGTTCTAGATGATCATTGGGCAGAATTGTCTTTTCATCATCCACCTGAATACATTGTTCATTCGTATGCTTAAGTTCGAATTGTTGTCCAGAGATGGCGCTTGAAACTTTCGATGTTGTAAGAGCGTTCGTTGATTCTAAAACCTTATCGACTCAGCCAATTCTTCAGCTTTAAGCATAATTGCCTCTTTGTAGCCCACATTTTTTTGTCCTCTTCCGTTCCCAAGACGTTCATTAATCATACCTTTCAGTTCGTTTAAAAGGTGAGTCCAACTTTGATGTGTAACCACTGTATGTGAATCAGGCTGCTTGTCCAATGGTGTCATCCCGTCCGCCATCTTTTTTTTTTTGAGTGGGTTTATTCATTACTTGGTAGTCTCTTGTTGTTATTATACAGAACTCTCGTTATCTGGCCATTCATCACTTTGTGTGGTCTAGCAGTTGCTTTTCTTCTGCTTACACGCTCACAACTCGCTCAGTTGCGAAGGGCCTACTTCTTCTGTCGTTTTACCACTGTTTCTCAGTATTCTGAGGAAGGGAAAGTTGCCATAGCATCTTGAATGTTCTACAATGTTCAAGGATTCTAAACACACAAATCGTCTGAACATTTATTAGGGAGCTCACGGGAGACACGTGTTTCTATTTGCCTCCTCCAGTGAGACTACCCTATCTATATCTTGTTATTATACCCATTTCGTGTTCATTGTTAATAATTATTGGAAACGAATATTCTCTTGCCAAGGCAGGAGAACATTCTATCATTGCATCATCTTGAAAATATTGTTGCACCATCACCACATCGGTTTTTATGGCAACAATATTTCTCCAGCGTTTATGCGGAAATATATGGCAACAATAAATTTGACACAACCATTCTCTTCTTGGGTGGCATTGAATGTACATGATCATTTGTGCCTGTGTTTTCTCCAATCCCAACAACCTTAATGGGGTTATTTAGTATTTAGTAATCTGTTGTTGGAATTGCACTGTGCTCTGGATGTCTTGAAGCAAAACTTATGCATTCCTCACTTAGTGTGATCTACCAGTCACCGTTTCTTCTGTTGCAACGCTCACCATTTGCTCAGCTGTGTGCTGGCGAAACCAATACAGCACGGAGCGGAGAGACGACTTCCTCTGTCGCCTTTCCATTCTTACTCAATAGTCTGCTAACTCTCCATTATGTCGAGTTAATGCTCATTTTTAAACATTTTCAAGAAAATGTTAATTTCTAAGAACTATCAATTCTAAGAAAAGTCCAAACAACAGAAAGTCTATACATTGTTAAAAATTGAACCTTATTTATAAAGCACGAACTTTGCCTTGCATTGTTGGTCTTGAGATATCTCTTATTAATATGCCCTGACATCATCATGAATATCAATTTATCGATAACTATTATTTTTATTTTTATTATTATTTTTTCGAAATCTGAGGTAAACAGTGACCTTCCTCATGCTTTGAAGATCAATTGTGCAAAATTTCATCAAGATCGGAATAAAACTGTAGATTTGTATGAGAAACAAACCCACTAACTCACCCACAAAACATTCTACTTTATACAGGGTGTATCAGGTTCGATGGTCATAAAGTACCTAGCGTGACCTTTGCATGATTACAAACTTAAAGTTCCTTATGCAAAATGTTCAATACTCAAATGTTAAGGGTCTAAACATCACGCGAAGTTTGTTGAAAACCTGTCGAAAACGTCATTTAATCTCAACAATTGCCGTCGATTTAATTGTAATCGTCCTTTTGTATTTAATGAACTGCTAGTGCGGAAAGTTCATAAATGACGTAACGACGCAATTTAAATTTTGAGTTTTCGACATTTTCGACAAGGAACTTTAAGTTTGTAATCATGCAAAGGATCACGCTAGGTACTTTATGACCATCGAACCTGATATACCATGTATATACAGACTAGCAAAGGCATCCGGCACTGCCCGAGATAATTAACTGAACAATCTCTAGAAGTTAAATAATAAATCAAATTCGTTTTCAGTAATTCTATAATTTTCTGCTGTAGATGAAGCTCCCTTCGTTCAAATGTTTCCGACGCCTGGATAACTTTTTGTCTTCTCTGCCCAATAGTCGTTCTTTCCTTTTGGTGGCATTAACATGTATCATTCGAAAGATTATTAAAGAGCAGAATACTGTGTGCTTGTTGATTTGAAGAGTCGAGTTGATGTATACTTTGTCATCGGTTATGTCGTAAACTGTATCCCGAAATCGACTGGCGTCCTTATATAACCAGCCGACTGGAAGAGAAAGGGGAAGCATATGGAAGGTTCTGCACTGTTCCAGGTTTCCAAACACCAAATCATCCGAACATTTATTAGCGAGTTGAAGGGTGACACATGTACACTATCTCTTTGCCTCCTCGAGAGAAACTGCTCTATCTATATCGTGCTATTAAACTCATTTACTGCTCATTGTTAATTTTTGAAAACGAATGTTCTATTGCCCAGGCAACAGAAAGCACTATCGTTACATCATGTTGAAAATATTTATTACATAATCACTGCAGTGTTGATGTGGAAATATATGGCAAAAAACACTTTGACGAAAAAACTGTCTTCTTGGGTGACAGTGGATGTACATGGTCGTTTGTGTGCTCTCCAATCCCAACAATCTGAGTAAGACTATTTACTACTGTTGTTCCAATTGCCCTGTGCTCTAGATGTCTTAAAGCAAATTTTTGGCATTCATCACTTTGTGTTATCTAGAAATCGCCATTTTTTGTTGACATGCTCACCATTTGCTTAGGGCACTATTCTGTAGTGGCGGAGGAGCTTGAGTGCCTCAATGATACTAGGAGCTAAGCTGGAAAGGGTCACCCGT
The DNA here is from genome assembly GCA_023313115.1 of Rhysida immarginata. Lineage (NCBI taxonomy): Eukaryota > Metazoa > Arthropoda > Chilopoda > Scolopendromorpha > Scolopendridae > Rhysida > Rhysida immarginata. The sequence continues at coordinate 26,217 of JAHWFO010095076.1, forward strand.
GCCAAACAAGTCTTATCTGAAGAGTCTGGCTAAAAGTTCGGTCGGTTGTGGACCCACCCAACTGCCCGGTGCTCGCAGTGGAGGCTCAAGGGCCTCCAGTGTAAACAGTACGTCCACCCGCGTGTTGGACGTGTGCGGCGACCCGAAATCGGGGAAAAGCGGAGTTCTGGTGGTTGCGGGAAGGCTATTCCGGAACACAACACCACCTTGGCCCCTGTTTCTCTGATAGAAGTGAACCTGAAACCAGCCCGCTCAGGATAACCAGTCGGTCGGATCCCCTAGGGGTCCAGCTTTAGGATTAGGTTAGGCTTATATCTCCCCGTATATCTCCGTATCTCCCCAGTATCTCGCCGTAGGCCTATATCTCCCCGTATTGAGCTTCGTGGTGGGCGGGGAACGAAGGGGCTGAAATTAAATTCAAATATACTATGGCAAACAAAAATTAACCAAATAAAAAAGTGTAAATACTAATAACCAGAAAGAATGACTGTCACCAAAGTATCCTAAAGATCCTAGGATTTTGGAGATCAAAATTAACAAACCATTAACGAATGACATAACCAAGTACAGAAAGGTTAAACTAAAACATTCGCGGAACCATATTTTAAACTGCCCTATGATGATATTGAATTGGTTCAAAGGTAACTGCCCCACGTATATTTGAACCAATTTCACCTATCAAGAATTTTACGTTATATTCATTCATGACACATCATTCCAAGTCGTTTTATATCACATGCCATATTTTAGCATTGAAATTTCCAATGAACCATAATGGTTCCACTAAACCAGGTTCCTTGAAGCCAATATCGACTATCATTAATTTTACGTTATATTCATTCATGATACGTCATTCCAAGTCGTTTGATATATTACATGCCATATTTTAGCAACTAAAGTTTCAATGAACCATAATGGTTCCACTAAACCAAAATGGTTCCACTAACCCAGGTGTCTTTGAAACCAATTTGGACTATCGTTAATTTTACGTTCTATTCATTCATGACACCTCATTCCAAGTCGTTTGATATATTACATGCCATATTTTAATATTGAAAGTTCCAATTAACCATAATGGTTCCTCTAAACCAGGTTCCTTGAAACCAATTTCGACTATCATTAATTTTACGTTATATTCATTCATGACACATCATTCCAATCGTTTGATATATTACATGCCATATTCCAGCATTGATTCTTCCAATGAACCATAATAATACGTTATATTCATTCATAACACCTCATTCCAAGTCATTTGATGTTACTTGCCATATTTTAATATTGAAAGTTCCAATAAACCAACTTGGTTCCTCTAAACCAGGTTCCTTGAAATCTTGCATCAAAGTAATTACATACTTCCCGGGAGAGATGGGGTGGTGCCCCGTCTTGCTGGTACCACACGTCTCGGCGAACTCTCAGTGGTATGTCTTCCAAGAGTTCTGGTAACACATGTTGAAGAAACATATTGTACGTATGCCCAGTTAAGGAAGTGGGCATCATGTATGGGCCAATCAATTGATCATGCACAATTCCACACCAAACGTTAATACTGTAACGCTGTTGATATGCACGGAGAAAACGAGCGTGTGGATTCTCATGGGCCCACAGGTGTGCATTGTGTGAATTAAACATTCCCTCTCGTGTAAACATGGCTTCATCTGTGAATAATATACGTGATGTGAATGTAGGGTCAGTGTGATTTTGTGCTAAATACCACGTTGCAAATGTTTCACGAAGAGCATGTTGCAAATGTTGCAAAGGTCAGTTATCTTCAATGATTGGACCTTTTGCCGGTGGAATGGATACAGCAAATTCTCGTGCACAACTCTCCCAACGTAAGTGTTGTTTACACCCAGGTTGTGCGCTACTGCACGTACACTTGCTGTTGGGTTATCAGCAAATTGTTGCAGAATCTCGTCCTGCAGCACTACGTTCCTGTTACGTGGTCGTCCTGCGTTGCCCGTGTTCCTGGAGAAAGATCCTGTTTCACGAATCGCCGATGCAGATTCGCGTATTTCTGATAGTGAGGCACACGTCTGGTGGGATATCTTTCCTGGTACAGCCTAACTGCAGCTCTCCCATCCCCATTGGCTGCTCCATACAAGAAATGCATGTCAGCCAATTCTTCATTTGAGTACGTCTGCATGCTGTGCTAAACTTTACAATTGCTTTCTGTACTAATCATGTGTCTAATTGCATACTACTGTATGGATTTAAAGGAATGAACCATTATTCTGTGGTGGGTAAATTAATGTTATTCAAAACATTAAGCAATAATGTCTTTTTGCTAATGGGACTCCGAATAAGCAGGATGAAACAATGGAATCTTTGTACTGTAGCTGACTGCACAGTCATTTTAGAATAAAACGTTATTAACAAAAGATGTTCACATTGATCCCCTCTAACGTTTTACCAAGTTTGGTGGTGTAATTTTGAAACACCCTGTATATGATTTTTATGTATATGGCTCTTAAATTCATGTGCATGTAGTTTTTACATATTTGTATTATTTTTAGGTTTTCTATTTGTTTATTACATTATAAACATAAGTTTTAAAGACACCCATATCCATTGTGATGGACGTGAGTGGGTGATGTGTCGTCGTAAATCGCAATTTTTAACATTAGCACTTGTTATTTAGCAGTTTTCAAGCAAGGAAAAAATTCTGCCATCATCAAAAGACGATAGGGTATCACATATTGCAAAGGTCCTTCACAGACTCCACAAGCCTGGAGCGACCGACTATCTCTGACTCGCTTGTCCCAAGATTCTGTCTCCAATATCTCATATTATCATTTTCCAAACCAAAAAAAACCTAACGCACGAGCTAATGTTGTACGAGACAACGCGTCAAAACCGAACGCAACGAGATAGAAAATAAACCTCAAAAGATAGATTTTAAATAAACCGTAATCTTGAGAGAAGAAAAGTTGGCAAAAATTATTGTTTGACTAAGAATGGGTCTATCAAAACTATCAAATTCCGAGTAATTGTTAAAAACAAAATCTTAGCTGATAAAAATACTTTTATTTCTCCCAAAAAATTCATTTATATAATATTCAATAAAAACATTTTGTTTGGACAAAGATAAATAGAAAATTACTAAGCCGGAATTGCATGGTACTCAAGCTTACAACAGCTTTTGGCTAAGAGTTGAAAGTTAATTTTATGACTTCCTCTTACAACTACAATTGAAAATACCTAAGAATCAATTCTTGCGTGGCTTGCCTTAATTCCTAACCGAACGGAAGCAAAAGTCCAATATTTCTGCTCCACAAAAAATGAATATATTGAATTAAAAGTGATTTTATTGTCTCACCTTTTATATATATTCTCATTGCAGGTACCTGCTCCTAAACAAATATTCCTATTAAAGTTTCGTCTGGCCAGACTTAAAATATTAGCATTTAGACTTGTTTTTAAGAGAAGTAGAGGCAGTACCCACTTTCTTTATAGGAACGCACCAGAAAGCGTTAGGTGAACCCTTTGATTTGTGTTACACCGGAGGGGGCCACATTAACCTCCTAAAAGTAAACGAAGCAGAAGTGGAATTTCCATTGGTTAGAGAAGAAATTAGCAAGTGCGGGAAAGCACAGACTGTCGGATAACTAACCGATTAAAACGCTATGCATCGAGTAAGAGTCTTGACATGTGCCGAAAGTAAACCAGGCTTAAAAAATTGAGACAGACTAGAAGGCGAATAGTTCAAGTGATTTAGTAGCTTCTACAGGTTCGTTGGAATGTTAAAAATTAAGGATAAAAAAACGATCTTCGCTTTTCGTGCCACAAAAAGGCACGTTATAATAATGACATGCACACGCCCGGATATAGCGTCCGCTATCACAAGATTGTCAACATATGCTAAATCACCCACTCATTTGCATATGACAGCACTTAAAGGTGTTGCTTTTTATCTCAAACACACCTGCGATGCAACGCTCGTTTTTACTCCATCGGCGGGTCCCTTGTGTGCATTCGCAGACGCCAGTTGGTGCGTCACCCCACAGAGTAAAGGATACTCTGGTATTTTAATCAAAATGGGGGAGAATACCATCACCTAGTTTTCCAAGAAATAGCGCCTAGTTGCATAAAGCAGTTGCGAAGCTGAAATCATCGTTACATCCGAGTGCGTGAAGTCATTTCCATGTCTTTTGGACCTCATAACTGATATTGGATAGGGGGAATATATTTCTTTCCCCACAATCATTTATACGGACTCAACGTCTGCCATCGCATGCCTGGGTGCATTGGAATCTAAAAGTAGGACGAGGCACATTCTGAGATTACATAATTTCATCGCGCGGGAAATTAATCTTCAGAATGTGGTCCTCACTTACTGTCCATCCTCCGACATGCCGGCAGACGTTCTTACAAAACCATTACCTGCCCCTGCATTGCGCAGATTTTGGAATCTTCTGTCAGTATCCCAGCAGGGCGAATGAATTTCTTTTAAAGATTCAACTTGTCATTTTTTTGTGCTTGCAAATTTACTAACTCTTGATTGCGAACAATGTTATATTTGGCGAGATGAGAGGGGTTCTTAACACAATTTTTTTATAACATTTGCTCAACGATCAAGAAGAGAACTTAGCTTGCTTACCATAATGAGGTAGTAATAGTACTTACTATATAATGTGTTTCCTACTACCAACTTAAATGATAGTAGTTATTATGGTACACCAAATAGTTTTTTTTTTATTTACTAAAGTATGTAAATAAATGTGTGCGCACACTAGAAAACCACATAAAATTCTATTAAACATTACTTGAATGTAAAACATAAGCTTGTTTTAATTATATTTATTATTTTTTTTTAGTGTTGAACCAGTCCAACATATAATATTACGCCAGTGCCATTGATTCCATGGATACCAGAATTCTTATCTTCTGGGAGTGTTCGAGTAAATTACAGGGGGTTTTGTTTGGGAAATTCGATGATTTCATTAATTATTGCAATCCGTTACTCATTTATTCTTTTTTTTTTACACAGGGATTGCAATAGTTTTAGAAGATCATCGAATTTCCCGAACAAAGATCAATGACATGTTAACAATCAGGACAATAATTAAATGAAAGAACAAAGCATATTGAATGGCTACGATGTGGATGTGATATCAAAGAACATACCAGATCTTCAAAGTTTAATTTTGAGTAAATTTTTGAGAACAATTTTTATTAATAATGCAAAAAATGAGGACTGTTAATAAATATTAATTAAAGGTTAATAATATTCATTATTTTCATGCATGGGGACGACTTTTAGCGCCATTGTGACAAAAATAAGCAATCTATTTGCCTCCCATTTTAGATGCGGAAAAAGATCGAATGGACAGGCATTCTATAATATTTAGATAGTAGGGATAGTAGCACCGCTCTATCGGGAGCTAGAAACTTTAGCTTCATTTCAGTTTCATTTCAATGAAATACTTCTACCGTAAATCACGGTCGGCTATAGTGAGATCTATGCGACATCTGGCAAGATCCGTTCTCCTTAGCTTCTCGAAACAATGGAAAATGTCGGAAGCTCAATGACCATTTACATCTATACACCATGATAGGGAGTCATTGAACTCCCGCCATTTTCCATTTTTAGAGAAGCTAGGGAATTCAGATCACGCTAGGAGCCTCAGAGGTCGCAATGAACTTTCTGCGATCTATGCGACACCTAGCGTGATCTGGATTTCCTAGATTGTATACTTATTTTATTTATTTTGTTGATGCCCAAAATTAATAGTGAGCTATGTACTGTCAATCAATTATTTATTAAAATTTTATAGAATACATTAATTTCGGCAGTATTATGTCAATAATTCCGGCTGCATTGAAACTGAAAATGAAAGTAAAATTTCTAGCTCATGATAGGGCGGCGCTGCATGCGTTTTTAGTCAGATTGTACATGCAGAGCCATTTTTCAAAGGAGTTCCCGCCCTTTCGGGAGCTAGAAACTTAGCTTCATTTAGAAAGAAATGGCTTTACCGACTTTACAAATATTGAGAAGAAACGGCGTTTTACTAATTTTAGTGTACATGAAATAAAAATCTGCATCAAATGAACAACTCAGCATGATTAATATTCGATCGCGATAAGAGTATACCATAAGGCCAGGGAGGAAAGGGTATACTGGGCATCGCCATGATTTGGCTCTCGTAGCTTTTTTGACAGCTTCGCATCGCAGTGAGCGCCGCCATATTCTATCTGAGCACTCAGAAAAAGAAAAGCTTGCTGAGCGTCTGAGCTCAGAATCTGACAGATTCGTTGCGTGCCGAACCAGAGACAAATGAAAGTAAGAGACTGGCAGTGACCTCCCCTCTAGTGGTGCCTTCGCGCCGCCATATCGGGATTGGCAAGAAACAGGTGATCGCCGTAGGCAATGCATGTGAATCAATCGCAAACATTTATTTTTTCTAATATCTACCTAAGATATCTCGATGAATTTATTACGGAACCACCAGAAAAACTTGCTCTATTAAACAAAAAAGTAATCATTCAAATCGGCCCATCTGATAAAAAGTATTTGATGATAAATAAAGTTATTTTTAAACATAAATTAAAAAAAAATAGTTTAAATGAAAAAGGAGGAAGATATTATATTCAACAATTAACTAGGAAAATTCTCCTCTATAAATTATAATTTTAAAGTAAATAAAATAAAATATACAGATTACATCAAATTACCTTTGATACGGAGTATAATAATAACTCACCGGACCATATTAAGGTTACTTTCTCTTGTCTCTCTTCTTATTTCGATCTGTATCTATTTTTTTTTGTTTTGTTTTTTTGTTTTTTTTTATAATTTATATTAAAAAGCAATTAATTTACTAAAATTATCCTTTATAAATTCCTTTATTTAAGGTAAATAAAATAAAATATACATAACAATAATTTGGATTATAATTAATGAACTGTATATTTTATTTTATTTACTATAAATTATAATTTATAAATGAGAATTTTCGTAAATTGATTGCTTTTTAATAAAAATCTAAAGAAAAAAGCAAAAAACAGATACAGATCGAAATGAGAACAGACAAGCGAAAGTAACCCCC
>JAHWFO010095078.1:9150-53030 GCA_023313115.1 Rhysida immarginata
GTAAGATAAGGCAAGTCATCTATTTTTACCCCTTCATCTGCACTTTTACCTCTCCCCAAGTTTTTTTATTCAATAAATTGATTTTCTCGAACGTAATATGTAAAAAATGTAAAAAACCTCGTATCTCTTTTCTTTTCTCATCATTTCCGAACGTATGATATATCACATGCCAGATGTTGCCATAGTTCTAAGGACCAAGTGACTGCCACCCACGCAAATCCGATCCGACTGGAACAATTGGACCTAAACTTCATAGTAATGTAGATCTTGCCTAGAGGAATCTGGATACTGGATCTGACACCTTTACGTATCTAAATAGCACATAGATATGTTACCCTCTCTGAATCCCACCCCCGTAATTCCGACCCCCGTATACCAATCAAAACCAAACTAAATAGAGCAGATGGACATGCCCATAGTAAGCTACATTCCGAATTTCAACCTTCTACCTCAAAAATATGTAGAAATTATGAAGGGGACGGACTGACATTATAAAACCAATAAGTAGCTCCATTCTTATTCTACTTAAGAGGGTCAGTCAAATGAAAATCGGAAATATTTTTTTACAGCTCCTTTATTATAGACAGAGTTGGTACACTATATTTCAATGTAGTCCCCATCTTTTCGATGCATTTCCGCCACCGAGTCGGGAAGGCATGGATACCTCGGGGAAAAAAAATCTTCATATAATGGAGATCTTGATTATAGGAATATGCATACTGAATTTCACTCCTTTATATGCATAAATACACTTGGACCTTTTGGTCCCCTCTAATTTTCACCCCTAAAACTCCGACCTTAGTGGGCTAATCAAAACAAAACTAAATAGCGAAGGTGCACATGCCCATTGTAAGCTACATTCCGAATTTCAACCTTCTACCTCAAAAAATGTAGAAATGATGAAGGGTGATTCAAATCGTGTATAAAATAAAACCAATAAGTAGCTCCATTTTTCAGCTACTTAATAATAAGCTTATAGATTAGGAGCACTTGAGCAATCGTGCGTCGACAAAGCGATTTCACGTGCGCGCGCCGATGTCAATAATGCTTAAAAAATGAACAGAAAGTAACAATGTATTCTTCTTCTTGACAAATCGATTATTATATGGCATGCCAGTATCTTTGAATTCTTTACACTCACTGTTTAGCACGTGAATTCGACTTGAAGGGGTCCAAGAAAACTTCTGAAAAGTTGATACAGCCGAGCTAAGACTTTGATACTCATACTTCTGAAAACAGAATAAGACGGCCGGACGGACGGACGGATAAACGTACAGACCAAGGGCGTATTTTTATAAGTAGCTTTTATGCTAAAGCTCCTAATAAGGCAGCGTCTATTGATGAGGCAAAGGAGTCACGCGTGTCTCCCTTGAGCTCCCTATCAAACAATAGTGTCAACACGCAATGCACCAACACTATGCAAGGATCAACAATATATGTCTCATGTCCAACAATGCAAGGCAAAGTTTGTGCAATATAGAATTCAATGCATAGAATTCCTGTTATTCAGGCTTTTCTTAGAAAAGAGAATTCTTAGTACTTAACAATTTCTTGAAAATCTTTAAAAAATCATCAGTAACTGGAGATAATGGAGAGTTAGCAGACTATTGAGAAAGAGTGGAAAGACGAGAGAGAAAGCAATCCTTTAGCTCCGTGCTGTATTAAGCAAATGGTAATTAGAAGAATCGGCGACTGCTAGACTACACAAAGCGATGAATGGTCAAGTTTTTGCAACAACATCAAGGGGAACATCTAAAGTAAGATTACGTGACTAAGAAATTATTTAGGTTAGCAGCGGCATACATGGAGAGGTTTGTCCATTGTGAGCATTTAAAATTTTTTTTCCGAGTTTTCATTATGAATTTTTACTGTATTAATTCTAAGCGTTTTCATGTGTTTATTTTTAAGATATTGCAACATTTAATCATAAAAACAGTTCGAGCCACGGGCGGGGTTATCACCTAGCTTATTTGGTACCACAACAGATCCAAACATTTCATAAAAATGCATTTTGACCATATTCTGTTGGAATGTGTATATTTGGAAACTGAGATGTTGATAATGTGATGACTGAACGTTCGTTTCCAAGAATTATTAATAATGTGCATAAAATGATGATGCAATGACAGAACATTAATAAGGCAGCGTCTATTGATGATGCAAAGGAGTCACGCGTGTCTCCCTTGAGTTCCATATCAAACGTCCAGACGACTGACAAAAAGTTATGTGCCTGGAAAGGAAAGAGAAAGAACAAGTATTGGTCAGAGAAACTCTGCAACTAAAATAGAAAAAGCCATACGGGCATTTGAAACATCTGAGCAACGGGAGTTTCGAATAGAGCAAGAGCTTCTACGTCAAGAGCAAAAAAAACTTTGAATTCCGGTATATCACCTAGAATTCCTGTTTTTCGTATTTTTCGTAGAATGGATAGCCCCTTTGCTCTGTGTTGTATTGATTGAGTTATTATTTAACCAATTGGGAGTTATTATTTAATTTTTTGAGATTGTTCTGTTTACCTACAAGTGTAATTATCCCGGGCAACGCCGAATACCTCTTCTAGTCTATCTATGTATATAAAGAAGGATGTTTGTGGGTATGTGGGCTTGTTTGTGGGTTTGTTAATTTTTTATACAAATCTACAGTTTTATTCCGATCTTGATGAAATTTTGCATACTTGACCTTCAAAGCATGAGGAAGGTCAATGTCTACCTCAGATTTCGAAAAAATAAAAATTATTGATAAAGAATCGATATTCATGGTTATAGCAAGGCATATTAATAAGAAATATCTCATGACCAACAATGCAGGGCAAAGTTTGTGCAACAATAAGTATCAACAATGGTATAAACACGCAATGCACCAACGCTATGTAGGGATCAAAATATACGAATAATAACTCGTATATATCATGACCAATAATGAACTGCATAGTTTGTGCAATATAGATAAGGTTCAATTTGTAACAATGCATAGAATTCCTGTTATTCAGGCTTTTTTTAGAATTGAGAGTACTTAATAGCCTGCAACATCCCAGTCAGCAAAACGATTATCAAGCAAATCTACCAACTAAAGTCATCAAGGAAAAACGTCGAACTTTTTCATCAAAACACGCTGAGTATACATCCCATAAACATTGACATTAAAAATTATATCATCGAATTTAAATATTTAATTTATTTCATTAATTTCAATATTTCAAAATGGAACTATACTGAAAGTTAAAATTCCAATTTCAATTTTACTAAGCACGCCCAGTTTTTCTTTCGTTGAACAGAGTATACATTTAAATTAATATTAATAAAAGTCAATATATGTCTATCTGTTTGTTCGTCTTTCTCTCTGTGTGAACATTCGCGATAATCTCTACAAACGCGAAACCAATGGGCACGAAACGTTTCATGATGCTTTAACATAGTTTTCGGTGGGAAAGGTTTTTTCATTACTTTGCTATGGATTTTCGGGTTTTATGAATGAAAACCACACGTTTTTTCATGCAATAATATATATTTAAATTTATAAATTCAAAAACAATACTATACTCTGTCCAACGAAAGAAAAACTGGGCATGTATAATTAAATTTTCGATTTCAATTGTTAGACATTGTTGCTAAGTAACATTAACAATCGCTAACAATTGAAATTGGAAATTTAACTGGACAGTTTTTCTTTTGTTGGACAGAGTATACTTATTACGAGGCATTAAAGAATATGACAAGGCAACAATAACAAATAGCAATCCGCTCTTACACTGAACATTATTTAAAATAAAGAAATATTATGACGATCCACGACCTTCATTGTCTCCATCTTGGATGTTAACAATCGGCGTTTTTCATTTTGTTGGAAACAATGAAGGTTGGATTGTTACAGCACCCAGTTGGTCACGTGACTTTTTCGCTTCCAGGCCTTGTTATCTCGTTGGCCGCGGCGTATGGACCAGGACGACGACTACGAGATAACAAGGCCTGGAAGCGAAAAAGTCACCTGACCATCGGGGTGCTAGCAACAATCCAACCATCATTGTCTCCATCGTGGATGTAAACAATATTTTCCTTTTGTTGGAAACAATGAAGGTTGGATTGTTGCTAGCACCCCGAAGGTCAGGTGACTTTTTCGCTTCCAGGCATTGTTATCTCGTAGGCCTCGGGACCAGGAACTATGACGTATATTAAAGGTAGATCCCGATCCTAGGGGTCTAGGCTGAACTCATCGACAAGCTGTCGATCTCGACAAAATCTAACCGTCGATAAGTGGCATATTACACATTTATACACAAATTTACATACGTATGGCTAGATAATATACACTGATATACACAAGTTTACATAATTTTAAACATTTATCCATGTTTACACATAAATACATACATAAACACATACCTGTAGACACGCTATATTATTATTTTCACAGTTCAAGTTTCGTAGCACAAGAGAGTACTTCATGTATGTAAATATTTTTAAACAAGTTTTTGTTAGTATTTTTAGAAAATGTGTATATTCTTGAGCTGTGTGTGTTTAGCCTACAGGCCGGAAACGAAGGAAAAAAGATTTTAATAAGAAATCTGTTGCGAAATTCTGAAATAACGATCGCCAAGTGCATAGTCGACTGCTCTTGAATTGTAGACAAGAATGGCAGAATTGTAGGCAGTTGTCGATGGTCAAAGTCTACACTCGAAAATCGACGGTGTAGAATCTGTACACTGTAGACTCTGTAGACAAGTAGACAAGTGTACACTGTAGACTCTGTAGACACTATAGACAAGTCGTGTTCATGCTAGCTCGAATCGACAAATGCGTCAATAACCAGTGACCATCGACATTTGTCGACAGTCGACTGCTTGTCGATGAGCTTAGCCTAGGCCTATTGTTAACATCGCCACCAAAGTGAAGCCAATTGAAGCCATGACAGTTTTGGGCAGGAGTTCTGGCTGCTTTTTTGTAGAGGAAGGATATTTCGATTTTGGACCCAAGGAATAATTAATTGGGTAAGGTAGCGATACCAGCAGCTCTGAGATTGCATGTATGTCAGGAAACATGCGCAGTAGAAACGTGTGAGTGCAAGGAGTTACGTGAACAAGGAGCATACATTTTGTGAATTGTTTATAATCATATTTTAATTCTATGAAATAATTATAGATACAAATAATTATTAAATGACAACAGAGCGCGCTTCCTATCCCTAGGTAAGCTACGCTCTTAAACAGTATAATATGATTAAGGGGGAATTCCACTTACGCGTGGAAAATCCCCACTGCAAAAATTTGAGATGAGAATAACTCGCTCACAAGTATTAGATTCCAATGGACAAAAATGAAGGGGAGCCGCATTAACAAATGGAATGCGTTACGGTTCCTCGTCATGCCATATACAAAGGAAAATTTTTCCGGCCCATTCCAGTTAGTTATAACAAAAATTAAGAATCAAGTTTATAGTCTTGCTTCAATCCTAGTAAGGTTTGCCTTGATATCGCTTCTATCGAACCGCAGCTAACTGCCAACAACCTCAAGCGTTTACGCAACGCGTTGACCATCCGAACACAGTCCGCACGGGAAGCTGCAGAATATAAATGACAAAGAGCATCAATTTAGTTAAATGGCAACGCTTGCATACAACAAAGCATAGCAAAGGAGAAGATCCATATCAACTTTAATCTCAGACTTTTAAACTATTAACTTCGCCCCTCGAGAGCAGAGCATCTCTTTTACCGCCTAGCTCCACTATAAAAAAAATTAAACAATCAAATGGCTCGTATTAGGCGACCGTTTTAAGACCCTGAATTAAAGTCAAGAATTGCGCTCGAAATTTAAACAACGCAGTTGCGCAGGGAAAGAGCGGGGAGCGAGAGCTATATAATATTTGCTGGGTCTCAATCATTTGCTATTGAACCCTTCCGCGTTATTTCGTTACGCATGAGAAGTTAATAGGAATATTGGCTTACCTCGAAAGTAGGGCAAAGGAGCCTAGGACTCTCCCGTCTAAAAGCTGGACTGGCCCAGGGAAAAATGCCGACAATTTCGTCGGTTGGAGAAAATGGCGTCAATTCTTCTTCAGGATAGACGCCATAGCATTCACAAACTTGTAGCGAAGCCACTAGCATTACTGACGTCTCGGACGAAGTGGACAGGAATCGTTTTTCTTGAATCGGACTCCAAAAAATTTCTTGGCCGGAATTTTGAGCTGTCCTCTGCTCGGTTGGAGCGACGAATTTTCCGTCCTCTAGTTCCGTAGGCGTTGTGGAGCGGTCGGATTTCTTTGAAGCTGTCCTCGGCTCAGTTGGAGCGACGAATTTTCCGTCCTCTAGTTTCGTAGGCGTTGTGGAGCGGTCGGATTTCTTAGAAGCTGTCCTCGACTCAGGGTAGGCCAATTTTCCCTCGAAAGACTCGAAGTCGTACGCTGGAGTCGTAATGGCCAATGGCGACGAAACCTTCATAGACGAATTCGGGACATTGGCAGCGGAGAGATAACTAAAGAAGCACAATTAGTTACGCTGGAGAAATGCGCCGCATTAGCAAAGTTCACGCTGGGTTGCGAGTCTCTCACGCTTGCACACGCGTTCACTCTCTTTGCTTTCCTCCTCGCTGGCCTTCTTAAAGTTCCCGTCGTCGACGAGCCTTTCTTCGGCCTTAAACATCGAAAAGGCCCACTATTTACGGGCGACCTTTCCCTTTCAATCTCGGTAGCCGAATCCTCGTTTTGCAGCTCCCGCTCAACCGCCTTTTTTCCCCTGCGCATTTTCCTGCGCCGATTTCTCTCTTTCCTTCCGCAATCAGGGATCATATATAAACAGAGGTCTCTCGATTGCGGAAGGCGCCATCTGTTGACATCAGATGGCGACGGACAAACTCCAGCATTATTTCTCAGCTTGTTTTGATTGCTGAGAATACTGGAGCCTGAAACCGTCGCAATGCTTTGTGACAAAGTACAGTATGTTCGGCAAGAAGAAATATTCGATCAATTAAATGCTAAATATTTCTTGAGGTTGAGGCCGTTAAAAGTGAATGATTTTGACCTTCACCTTCTCTTCGAAATATCCTTCCTCTATCATCTGTTCTGTTCAATGCTTCGACATTGCATTTTCCATTGTAACAAACCTCTGCGGGTCAACGATTTCCAATCCTCTGTCCTATTGTCCAAGGCCACAGAAGTCTAAGGGTCAGTCGTCTGTGGACTTAACCGTGATGGATGAGCTTGGGATTCTGTCCTGTTTATTTTCCTATTTTGGTCACTGTGGCTCAACGCCTTATCCAGATACTCTGTAGAGACGGGAAATTTTTTTATGGTAAATTGAGCTCATTACCTTTTCTTGGAAGTAGCCAAATTAATTTTTACGTTACTAGTCACATTATGCAAGCTTACCACGAGCACAATATACAGCTAGAAGTATAAACCCTTTGAGAATCTTCTCCATGTATTTCGTTGAAGAAAGTCCGTCCTTTAGTATCTTTGTGAGGAAATGAATAGTTCGCGGGTTATTTATTGGTAAACTCAACCTTCATCATTTGTCATGGGCAAAGTACCGTTGTAAATTTTTCTGGCGATGGTGAAGAGCTCGTGGGTGTACCATTCTATCAGACGATAACTACAAGCCTTATGCCGACACAGCTGTTTCATTTTTTGCGAATAATGCGTCTGAAACTTCTTTGAGACATTATCAGTTTTTTCCGCTGTGCATGTGGATTTTCTAAGAACGCCATAGCTCGAACTCTCTTCATGTTGAATGAGTTACTGGTGGGCTGTGCTATGTTTCTGGTTCGTTTTTCACTACGACGCCTATCCTGAGGTGGAAGGTGTTAGATCCTCTGAGTAACATTTAAAATTCCTGCCACTATTTTAAGTGTCCTTGTCAGCTACCTCCATAGACGTATTCTAGAGAGCACGTGCTTTAAGGCCCGTGCAATCGTCATGCATGATGTAGTCACAAGGAATCATACAAAAAAGTCAAAATTGCTCACTGTTGTCTGCCTTAACCCTCTGTACAACAGGCTTGAGCACAATAATCACCATAAATGTGCAGAAATTTCTGATTACGGTGAAGTGCCGCTTCTGTCAATTGTTCTGGCAAGCTCTCGTTCGAGGTAATCTCTCACGCCTCGATGGCAATGCGGCCTTCTCCGATCGGGGTCGTCTTTATTCAATGCATTTAATAATTTTGTGATGTAAACTTTCCGATTTTGCTGTTATTGAAAAAGTCATATATAACTTCTATTAAAGTGAATATGCATTTTTGGGCCACTCTGTACATATGGAGTGCACTGTTATAGACGATATTCAATGTTAACTTTTTCAGTTTATACAAGGGATCTTAGAACATATAACGTGCGATATACTATGTAGATTTTTTAACTATCTTACCCGTGGCAATAAACGTACGCGAACCCGAAGAGTTGCTATTGTTAAGTGAAAATAAAAATAAAATTCTTATCTATGAAATGAAATTTATTTATTGCTCAAGTGGAATGATTTATAAATAAAATAAACGAAGAATGAGTACACGGTAACAAAAATTATAATGCATTTTATCTCCCAAAATAAAGGGTAAAATATATACATGCACACCAGTTTTACAGCTATTCACCACCTAGTGGGGCTTTTTTGCACCGTACACATTAGTAGTAACTCTCTTAAGCATCCATTGCCTTCTAAATTTAGAAGGTATAGTGCGTTATATTTTTTGTTATAGTGTATTACCGAATAGATATAACTTTTTGCTTATTTATTGCTCAAATGGAGTGATTTATAAATAAAATAATTTTAATTTCATAGACAAATAATTTCAATTTTATTTTCAATGAACAGCAACAGTTCATCGGATGCGCTGCATATATTTACTGGCATGGATAAGATATTTACAAACACGATTTTTTATTATTGTAACGCACATATATACAAAGCGATAGAAAAGGTAAAGAAAGTCGATACTTTTTGTTGTACTAAAGTGCAACGACTTAAATAGCATCGACTTTATTTGGTTTCAAAAAACTGCTTAAACGCAAAGTACGACTGTGATATCAACAACCTAACAGTCTGTTGTTAGAAATTTAAGGATATCTCCATAGAAATTGATAAGATGTTATGTCTGGAGATCGAGGGGGGGGGGGGGTAATGGAGAGCCACGTCCTGTTTTTCACATAGACCTATCCAAATCAGCGAAACTCACGAATCTCTTGGCATATTTGAAAACTATAGAACCTCCTCTTCAAGTTTAAATTGTGGGAAATTAAATCCAAATCCTTGAATGAAAGATGGAGCCCATTCCTACAAATGTGACTAGGGGAGAGTGAAGGGTGTTGTAAGAAATGAAATCGTTGAAAAGTGTTGGATAATTATCACTTCAGGATAGTTCACTAATATTCTCCTTGCTTTAGAGAATTATCCTACCTACTCTGACAAAGGGCAGCCTCTATCCGAAACGTCAACTTTTTATTTTTGATTTATTTATTTTATTTTATTTGTTATTAAATTTCTATTATTTATTTTTTCCAGGGTTCTTGTGTCTTGTTCTTCTCTCCTTACTTCCGTCAATTCTTCAAGATTATAGGAATTAAACTCATTCTACGCTCATTTAACTCAAACATATAGCGAATTAAAACTGTGACATCTGTTTGTGGACACCCCGTATAAATTTACGAAAATCCCGAATTAAAAAAAAATTATGTATATCAGGCTGGAATATCAGGCAAATTTTCCTTCAGCCTACTTTTACAGTTGTGAAGACAATGTAATACAGGGTAGGTTTCCAGGGCAGATTTTTATTCTTATCTTTCAGTCAGTTTTAACGGGTAACTAAGTCACTTTTTAAATATCTTATTTTGGAATTTGACACAAATGGATTATACACTAACACTTCTCATTATCGATATACACTTTCAACCTGTTTACTAAATTCCTCTCAAGTGATTTCTTGCCTTTCATTTAATCGAGATCTACAATTATCATCCAATATAGTAAACTCAGTCCTGGTATAAACCAATTCTGCGATACCGGATGTTTTGAAATGGTTCGTTGTAGGAGATAATTTAAAAAAAAGGTATGGCTAGCCGATATGGACAAAAACCATACTTATTAGAAAACAGTAGAGCCTACATTTGGAAAATTAATGAGAATTAATGAGACCATTAGCTTTTCAGGGTAACGACTCATTCATTCTCATTCATTTTCAAATGTACTGTTTTCTAATAAGTAATAAAGTTGTAATAAGTTTCTGATGAGTTTTTCTGTTTTTGTCTACATTAGCTACACTTTCACTTTACCCACTCGATACAGGGCAGGGGATGAGATTTTTTCACCGGGTTTTTTGCTAAACCCACATTTTACATGATGCTCTACAACTTTCTAAATAACACATGGGGTCTAACCCCTACCCCTACAAAATTAAAATTTTCAAAATTTACCCCTTCACCCCCAGGGACATGAAATGTTTTTATTCTGAATTAGGGGACATTAAAACCAAATAATCAATATTCATTTTCCCCCAATCTGTTCCCCTTGAGTCGTTATTTGGACCTAAAGACGGGACACCAATTATGAAACACCCTGTATACAGGGTGAGTACAAAGTTTTTCCGTAATAAAGAAAATTAATTAAAAAATACTATGTCAGAGAGATACATACGGTTATTTGTATTATGTTCTCCTTCTCAAAAAAAATTT
This sequence comes from Rhysida immarginata, assembly GCA_023313115.1. Taxonomy (NCBI): domain Eukaryota; kingdom Metazoa; phylum Arthropoda; class Chilopoda; order Scolopendromorpha; family Scolopendridae; genus Rhysida; species Rhysida immarginata. The sequence continues at coordinate 19,799 of JAHWFO010095078.1, forward strand.
AAACTGCTGGTACGGTAGGAGCCAAAGCGATATAGGTGGCGTTAACATCGATCATATTGAAAATGGCGTCTATGAGAGAGTCCTCCATTACAGGACCGGTTTATCCTCCATTGGAGTGCAATATAGCGCCTCAATTAGGGGAGAACCAACCATGGGTAATTTACCAACAAAACAGTGTCCCGCCACATTGGGCATGGTCAGTTCGTGAATTCCTCAATTCAACTTTATCCAACCGATGATTTGGAAGAGATGATCCTACCGCGTGGCCCCCATGTTTTCCGGACATAACACCTTGAGACTTTCCTGTGGGGATATATCAAGGAAAAAGTGTTTGCTACACTAGTTTCATATGTGAACACATTAAAAGCATGAATAACGGATACGATAACGGCGGTAACAGAAGGCATGCTGGCGAATACGTGGCAAGAAATTGAATATCGTGTAGATCAGTACTACGAAAGGTACTAGCAATGTGAAGAAAAACTCTTTGAGATGAAGAATCATAATACAAAAAAACTGTATTTATCTATCTGAAATAGTATTTTTATTAATTTTCTTTATCAAGATAATGCTTTGTGCTCACCCTGTACAACGAGCTTTCAATGCTCGCAAGCTCGTAAGAGGGGCGTCAATATGGCCATTTGTTGCCGTAATGCTTTCCTATCTGAAACAAAGTCTATGTATAATATCGCTACATTATACTTATTTTTCTATGTGTATTCTCAATCTGCAGCATTTTAATATTCCCCATGAGACCGTACCTCCGGACGCCCTGTATGTCTCACCAGAGAAACAAATTTTTCTGTGCTTATTATAACTCTCAGATATAGTCGGCTAATCTAAAGTCTTTGTAGTATCATTAGTTATGTTCTCACTTTTAAAGTAGTTTTGATTTTGTTTATGCTTTTAAAGGTTCTCAATCTTTATAAACTTTATATAGATAGTGCAGTATTTTACAAATTGTAGCCATGCCTTATTCTATGAACTTTTGATTATGCAATGGGAAGGAATAGACAATTCATTCATTTTTGCACAGGATGATAAAACGGAATGTGGAGAGACTTGTGTGTATGGTCTTCTAAAGTAGCTGCAATGTCATTAACATAATGCTTAATATAGTTGAGAATAATGAAGCAAAAGTTTTAAGCTATTTCCTCCAGATGTCGTGTTAAGTTGTAGAAGACTCGAGCGGGAGTGAGTGCGACCGACCCCTCGAGCGCCATTGAATATTCAAAGGCAGCGATCGACGACAACAGCGACGCGGAAGCCAGTGCCTCGTGACGGCTCTTTTCCGTTCTACGACCGCCGCCGACGCTCTCTTTCGCGCCCCGATGCGAAACGGAAGTGGAATCACATAATAAATTCAGTAATCAAATGATTTGCTGCAATTTATGAAACGCTATTATAAATATTTATCGCTCGTATCTTTGAGTGAAATGAAATTTTAATCAGTAATAATTGCATGTTTTCCAAATTTGAACACCACCATAGAGGTAATATTTAATGCTCGAATTTTAAGGCTGGAAACAGTTACCGGAAGTTGTTGGATTAGTGAAGTTTATAGTTTCCCTGATTTATTTTCACACTTTTTGGAAAGCGATGCTTTCCTTTTTCCTGTGCATTTCATTTGTATGCTGATACGTGAATTTTATAAAATTTCTCGTGACTCAACTTGGAAAAACTTCACTAAGTAATTCCATTAAGCTCATTAAATTTAAGTTTCGTTTTCCTGAATGTTTATGATTAATATTTTTCATTAAGTTTTTATAATGGTTGCCTAAACTTGATGTGATTTTAAATAAATAAACGAATTTCTCAATGCAAAATTAGATTTTTAACTATATTTTTTCCCTCGTTTAGTGCAGAGCGGTTTCTTCGATGTGCTTTTGTACCCCGCGGCTGCTTTTTCAACCATGAATATTTGAAAGAGTTTAATTCTAATTTAAAGGAAAGCTTTCGGGTTTTTTAAAAAAATATTGCATCTCATCATCTTAGGATTTTGGTTGATTTTATTCCAAAGAAATTACACATAAAGGTAATTTTGCATGTTAAAATTATTTCATTTTATTGCCTCAAAACTGTCCCACTTCTAGTTTTTATATTCATATAATCTCGCAAAAAATTTACTACATAATAAACAAAATCAGCTTAGAGTTTTCCTTCTTTTTTAAAAAACAATTTATATGCATAAATGATGCTTAGACCTCTTGTGGTTGCAGACCTCGTCTTCCTAATCGGTACCCGCTGCTAATCAAGAGTTAACACTTGTTAAGTTCAAATGTTAACCAATATTTTTAATTTTAGTCATCACCTAGATTTATATCTAATTTCGTTCAGACGTTATTAAAATTGAAATTGTGTCCGGAATAAGGATCTAAATACGAGTCATTTTGGTGAATCAAAATTTTGAAAAAAAATTATTGACATAGTGAAGTGGTCACGCGAAAAGGAACCTGAAAGGTAAAATAATAGATTTCGAGAAAAACGCGTTTAAAGTTTGAAGACGCGGTATGCAGCTTTGCTAGCGAGGCGAGCGCAGAAGAGGGGCAAACCAATACCTTCTAGACACAAGGCCTCGGAACAAAAGATTATGATACCAAGAACATTAATTCAACGTGTGCTATACAGGGTGTTTCTAAAGGCTTATAGTTACCCAACGATACACACAGTTAGGGAACAATAAAACAACGGTTTTTACCATAGCATAGGGGGTGGGGTGTCGGAACCCTAACATTGTCCGGCGATGGGGGAGAAAAGTGTTGTAACGTGCAAATGAAAAAACACAACGTAATGTCAATTAGTTTATTGACACTTGAAACAACGCTTATTAAAGCTGCTGAAAGTGTCCACCAGCCATTTCGATACAGGCATTGCATTGTCGCAACATTGACCCCCGTATGTTGCCAAAGAATCCTGGCATTTCACGGACTTCTTCGTTGGCGACTACCATTCCGGCAATCAGCTCTTCCTGTGTGTGGTGGACGAGTGCCTTCATGTGACCCCACAAGAAGAACTCAAGGGGATAAGATCCGAAGACCTGGGAGGCCATGCAACTGGTCCACCTCTATCCATCCAATAATTACCGAATGTGTCATTAAGATGGTCACGCACAACACGGGTGAAATGTGCGGGCGCCCCATCATGTTGGAACCACATCCGTCTCAGAATATCCAGCGGTACATCCTCCAGGAGCTCGGGCAGCACATCATGTGCATTTATTAACATAATTTGCCAGTGTGATCATTTCTCTCCCCCACGCTATGGTAAAAACTGTTGTTTTGGTATCCCCTAACTGTGTGTAACGTTTTGCAACTACCTTTAGAAACACCCTATATAAGAGTCAATTGAAACTGAGGCCGAGAGGAAAATAATTAATATAAAAACTTTTGTTCACTATAATAATATTCTATTTAGACTAAAATAAAGTTGAAAGTCCAAAGATTGTAAATATGAAAATTAAAAAAAGACTTAATTTCGAATCTGCACTCCGAAGCATTGAATCATGATAATGTTTTTAAGTGCAACAAATAAATAAATATTTTATAGAGTACATAAAACTTTTATTTATTTATCAAGGGACGAGTTTACAGAATCATATGTAGGTAATACTTAGTAACGGCTTATGATAACTGAAGTATGAGATATAAAGCACGGGCATTGAGTCTCTCACTATGTGAGGTAAACACATTGTCTATGCTTAAGGTGCGTCCTTTTGCTCGCGTCTGTGCTCACAATAGAATGTGGGGCCACAAACACGGCTCATGCAAGCTTTTCGCAGTTTCTAAAATCACAAAGCGAGTATATTTTGTATGACGCAAAATTAAAATTATTGCATCACCCGTAACGCTTTTTGGGGTCGGAACATTATTCTCAACTGTATAGAAGCACTCAGGTTATAAATTTGATGAAGACTCCGAAAAGCATCAAAAGACCTAAATGAACATCTAATTGTTGAATGAACATTTATGAATTAAATTGTGAGTAATAAAATATATTTATTGTAAGGGCAAGGAGTTTATTCCAATACACTAAAAACAAAACGCTCCGCCATGACACGAATTTGCACATCATTTGTTGTTGAATTGACGAAGTAATTGAGCTAGGTAAAACAGCGAAGTAGTATAATGGCGTTATCTGATACCATACTTTCATATATTTATTAATATCTCTTGTAGTAAAGATTTTAAATAAAAATTGTTGCTCAGACTACAATAGTCGGATGAATTTTTAATGCCGTCGTGTGTTTCAAGCCGCCGGCAACAATGCTTAAATGTGCAACAATAAAGCAAAATTTTGAATTGTTGTTTCTGTTTCCGTAACGATTTTTTAGGTCGGATTTCGCATCACGCTTTTTGCAGAATGATCTCCAGCCTTAAAACATTATCATGTTAAAAAAAGAAAAGAGTTTCCAATATCTTCAGGACTCTTTTCGCGTATATTGTGTCAGAGTATGCAATCGTATTTGTATGTTTGTGTCAACAATTAGCTGGTGACGTAAGGTCAACAATGGTTGATGAAATTAATGGCCACGGCACTAAAATCTCACCTGACCCTGAAGAAATGGTTTTTGAACTCTAATTTCCACAAAGCTACGAATCTTTAACAATGACTAGCAATTGTATACATTTCTGTCGATGTATAAAATTTGGCATACTAGCGCCAACTGTTGAGCGTGAATAACAAAGACAGCTAATCTCGAGTTGCGAGGTGCAATTTAGGAAGCGCTCAACAGCTAATATCGCAAAAGTCTATTGAAAGATGAGCGAGCGCTCAACGGCTAATCTCGGCGTGCGAGGCACGTCCAGACTGACCAAGCATATGTCAGTACCCAGCTATTAGCAATGCTTTTAGAGAGAGTTATAAGATCATTTCTTCTATTGACTCTGCCTAACCATTGTGGGAAGCAACAATACAACCTTCATTGTCTTCGTCTTGGATCTTAAGTGTTTTTTCGTTTGTTGAAAACAATGAAGGCTTGATTGTTGCTCTTCCTAATATATTCACATGCGTTTTCAGTACCGGGGCCTGTTTCTTTCGTCAGCTCCGTGCTTGCCGAGGCCAACGAGAAAAACAGGCTCTGACGCGAAAAAAATCACCTAACCACAGTAGTCCGACCAACAATCCAACCTTTATTGTTTTTAGCAACAAAAAATACTGCTTGGTGAAATCCAAGATGGAAACAATATGGTTGCACTACTCGGACTACTATGGTCAAGTGATTTTTCGGCTTCAGAGCCGGTGTTTCTCCTTGGCCTGGCGTGCTTGGTCTGCCCAATTGTAGTCGTTTGATGTCGCTACTCAATGTGATGTTTTATACTTTTCTATAGGCTACAGGTTCCTTAATATACGAGTTCCATTGTTAATGACTGTTTAGAAATGATTAGCTACAACTTGGAGCCTAGAATCGGCAGAATACGCCATTTTAAACATGTCTGATATCGTATCGTGGAAAATGATTTTAAGAAATGCATAAAAAAGATTTAGACTGTTCGAAGTAAAATGCTAACGCTAGATAAAAAAAATTCAAACACTAAAGGTCTGCTATAAACCTTGCCAACTCGGTTTGCTGGCGTACGTGCAGCACTCTGTTGAAAATGAGATTAAATACGCTGGCAACAGTGCAACAATAACCGAAGGCTACATGAACAGCCTATCCAATGTTGCCAATTAGCATTTTTTCTTTCGCTTATCATTTGTTGGACATTATTAATAAAAATTAAACAATGCACAAAACAATGAAAATGGGCTTTTATATAGGCAACCCTGAGGTTATGCCTTAATCATTGTAGGCTATGGTTAAAGGGTGGTTTATTTCACGGCCTTCTAGAAGATATCAGGCTTGAACATAACGTCAATAATGTATTGTCCGAGGCCAACGAGATAACAAGGCCTAGGAACGAAAAAGTCACATGACCGACTGGGTGCTAGCAATAATCCAACCTTCATTGTTTCCAACAAAAGGAAAAACACTGATTGTTAATATCCAAGATGGCTGAAACTGAAACGTCATGCATTGTTACATCATCATATTTCGACCATTGTTAATCGTATTTCTACCAATAATAAGCCCTAAATTTGGTCGACATTCAGGCTCCAAGATAGGTCTATTAACAATGTAACTTTCATTGTTTCTATCTTGTATTTTAACAATCAGTGTTTTTTCCTTTGTTAGAAACAATGAAGGGTGGATTGTTGCTAGACCTATTTTGATCAGGTGACTTTTCAGTGCCGGAGCCTGTATTTCTTGTTAGCCTCGGTTGACATCGTAGCCGACGAAAAAGACAGGCCTGGGCACTCAAAACTCACCTGACCATAGTATTCTGAGCAACAATCCAACTTTCATTGTCTCCATCTTGGATTTTAACAATCAGTGTTTTTTCGTTTGTTGGAAACAATGAAGTTTGGATTGTTGCTCAGACTACTGTGGTAAGGTGACTTTTGAGTGCCCAGGCCTGTCTTTCTCGTCGGCTACGGGTTGACATATGATGATGTAACAGTGTATGACGTTTCAGTTGTTTGGCTTTCTTTCTAGGAGGGTTGCCTGAACATAATAGTCTGAGCAACAATCCAACCTTCATTGTTTCCAACAAACGAAAAAATACTCTGATTGTTAAAATCCAAGCCCAGGCCCAACACTTCCGAGATAGAAAGCCTGTGGACGGAAACGTCATACATTGCTATAGTGAAACTCCATCTAACTTCTCCCTAACTGCGATTGGTCGGCCTTCTCACCATGCGTATGATTACATTGTTACTTAGTTTTTTGGACAATTCACAACATAGGTGTTAAAAACACCTACCGAAATAAACTTTCAACGTTTTATGAGGAACAGGATTAAAAATAATAATTCTAGACACTTAAAAGAACTCCCAAAAATTTTTTCTTCTATCGAAAAATGGAAGGAAAAATTCTGCAACCTGGGTTCGAACCAGGAACCTCCGCTCTCATGGCCGATGCCTCTACCAGTTGGGCTAACCCGGACAGCCAAGCTGTCTCAAGGTATCTTAAAGACAACCAAGTTGTCATGGTTTAAAGCCCAATGGGAGGCGGGCACCTGGCTCACAGATCGAGAATCTCTCCTATCCAACCATCAGAAAGTTTGTGGAACTCACAGATAAATTAAATAATAATGACAGCCGAGGTTCCTGGTTCGAACCCAGGTCGCAGAATTTTTCCTTCCATTTTTCGATAGAAAAATCTTTACCTGATGCTTGGTAGGCTTATCTCCAGTTATAATATCATTTATTATTTAATTTATCTGTGAGATCGTCAGCCATGTTTTTGTGGCGAGCCTGATTTATTTGCAGTTCAGCAGTTTAAAAGGTGAATTTCTGTTTTGATGGAAATAAAGTTTAACTAGCTCATTAGTATGTTTTATTAAATATGTATTTAGGGACCATTAAAAAATTTATGAATTGCATTTCTTTATAAACAAAACAAAAGAACAAAGAAAATGTGAGTTTTCCGCGCCAGGGCAACGCCTCCTATAAAGAAAGCCTCGGCACTGAAACGTCATACATTGTTACATCATCATAAGTCGACCAAATTTAGAGCTTATTATTGGTAGAAATGCGGTTAACAAAGGACGAAATATGATGATGTAACAATGTATTACATTTCAGTGCGGAGGCTTTCTTTTATAGGAGGCGCTGGCCAGGGCCTGTCTATCTCGTGGGCTACGCAAGCGGCCAAATTTAAGGCTTATTATTGGTAGAAACCACGGTCTATAGATGTTCATGGTCATCGAGCTCCGTTGTTAAAATGAAGCTAAAGTTTCTAGCTCCCGGTAGGGCGGGAACTCTATTGAAAAGTGGCGCTGCATGTACAATCGGCCAACTGCGCCTGCAGCGCCGCCCTATCGGCAGACAGAAACTTTACTTTCATATTCAGTTTCAATGAAAATCTCTACCGCAGGTTGCGGTCGGCCTTAGTGCGATCTATGCGGCACCTGGCGCGATCTGTTTTCCTTAGCTTCTCGAAACAATGGAAAATGGCCGAAGCTCGATGACCATGAATATCTATAGACCGTGGTAGAAACACGATTAACAATAACCGCTTGATGATGATGTAACAATACCTTTGGTCCGTAGGCCTTCTCTCTAGGAGGTGTTGAGCCGTGACCACCGAGAGAGAAGGCCTCCGCAATGACACTGAATACATTGTTGCATCACATAGATAGTGCATTGTTATTCGTATTTCTACCAATAATAAGCCCTGAATTTGCACTATCTATGATGATGTAATAATTATTCAGTTTCATTGCGGAGCCCTTCTCTCTCGGTGGTCACGGTTGAGCCTGTCTTTCTCGTTAGCCTCGAGCATCACCAGAGCGACGTAACAATGTTTTTTCTTTTCCATGTTCATGCCTGGAAAATAATTTTTTTTATCATTTCGCGACCCATAAGGGGTAAGAAACGCTAGGATAAGTATCCACTATTATAAGCAGTTTCTCGCCAAAAATTTAGTCATACATCAATTGAAACAGAAACTACAACATTTTAAAAGTATTTTAAAATCATTGGCATGGCCTTATTAAAATATGAAGCTATGTGCATAATGTTTCTGATCAACGGCTTTCATCTAAAAATTCATTGAGTTAATGTGGATTTTTAAATATACACCTGGTGAACATGTAAGTAACTTTTAGACAAACTTCATCTGAGATTTAGCAAACAGCGCTAAGAGATGTTGAAACACGTTAATTATGAACACTGAAAATAAGTAAAATAGATATATTTTATGCGAGCTTAACTACTAATTAATGTATTTACAATAATTTTTTTACTATTTTATGATTGCAAAATGCTGTTGAAAAAAACAACAAACAACTGATCGTCAATGAATATTATAAAGGATGTGTTTTTTTGAACGAAAAAGCTGTTAAAAAGCATGTAAAAAACAGCCTCATTAATTAAGCTAAATAAATAAAACATGCTTCGCTTTCTCTTTTAAACAAAATTAGTGTTAAATGTGACATTGATATACACTTTCTACCATACTGAGCGTGATAATTGTGCTTAAGCTATCATTTTCTCATTTAAATAACGACACTATAGTCATCGCTGAGCAGCTTAATCACAATTAAAAACGTAATTACAGTTTACTAGGGCACACTCTGCTCTTTCACAATACTTAACAATCAACATCAATTAAATAAATAAGCCAAGTGTGAATAGTTTAAGGACAAATGGGAAATGAAATTTCAAATTAAAGTTTTGCTAATTAATAACAAAATGATTTGAAAGTTTTGTTCTTTACTTTCTGATTTTCTTAGGTAAGCATGTTACTTTCCTCTTTAATCTTATTTTGTTTTTATTAAGCATTAAATAATTTTGGCGTTCTCAAAATTTATGGATTCGAGCGCAGATGCAAAGATAGAGAAGGTACGTATTTCAAAATTCCTGTTATTAGCTGGACGCTTATAGCGGGTGATCTAAAAGTGTGTTACATTTTTTCATGAAACTAATTGTTTTGCCGTGACGAATTCTTTAGCAAAGCAATTGTTTGCTCGTGCCTCGTGATTCTTATGGAAGCATTGAATTGCTGGATAGCAAACACTGAAAATGTCGTTAACAATGTAAAAAAATGTAATACACTTTTGGATCATCGGGTATATTCATTATAGAGTAATAATTATTTAAAAAATTTTCAAAGTCTCCCAGGAATGTTTTCAGCAACTGTACTCGTGTTGGCAGAAGTGCATAGTTGCAGAGGGGTGCTTTGAAGGTGGTTGTGTGTAACCAATGATAACAATATGTCATATCCATCAGGAAGGCCACTCTCCGAACTTATTGATCGAACAAGTATTATTCTGAAATAAGAGTTCCCAGCACCGGAAAGGGCAACGACATAGCCCTCCCAAAACAATTCAGTGTTTGAGGGCATTTTGGTAGCGAACTTGAAAATGAAGAACCGAATGATAAGAATTTTGACGAGCCTCGTGCATTTGAAACCCATGCTATGACGTTTTAACAATCGTAGCCATAAACACGAAACAGCCATCCGTTCAAGCTTAATTTTTCATTAATGCAGCTAGCCAAAAGTGTTAATACACCTCTTCATATAAACTTTGATGATCATAAATTATATCAAAGATAATAGGAAAAAATGGATAATCTTGGATGACCAAAATATAATAAAAAAAATAATTTTATCGCGAATATACCTCCCTCTACTCCATCTCTCTATCTACGAAGGGAGTCAAAAAGTTCTTGGAATTTCCCTGCAGACGGAGAATGAGAAATAAAATGAGCGCGGGCAATGTTATCGTAAGAAGTTTAGCATGTCTGCTCAGAGTTACAACAAGTCTCAACAGGTTTCCGGATGCAGTGTCGTTAGTTCCGTTACAGTTAGACTCGAGTGTTGGTCATTCGGCGCATTATCCAGAACAAAAGAAATTATTGAAAAAATGGGGGCAATGGGGCAGTTAATTCGAAGAACGACCAGGTGACAAGAGACAGGGAGAATGGTTTCTGCATTCCGATAATGCACACATCGTTTGGTGACTTTTGGCTGTTCCCTGTGCAGCAATTCGTCTCCGAAAAAAAATTTCTGTCGTTACTCATCCCCTTTACCCTCTGCTCCGAGTGAAATTTGGCTGTTTCATGCTCTGAAAAGGGACGCAAGGTGAGTCCACTTCGTACATAAGATATCAAATGATCAAATACAACGGCATTAGGAAGGGTATCGTTTTCGTCGTGATGGAATGTGGAGGGGGTAATTTCTCAAAAGATCAAAGGATGCCGACACTTTTTTCTATTGTTCTTACCTAATCTGATGATTTGTTCTCCCTCGATTTGTACCTCAGGGCTATTTGGACGGGTGTGTCTCTGTTTTTCTTAGGCATTTCCTTTTTTGGTTCTACTCTGGCCCCCATCGGTGGTTTTTGGGGGTGTGGTCCTTGTTTTGCATGGTGGTCCTTGTTTTGGGTGTGGTCTTATTTACCTTTGGGTTGGGGGTCCTGATTGATTACTTTTTGATCAGGTTTCCAATTTCGGCTGTGGTCACTGATCTGGCTAATGCCATTTCTTGATTAATCACGTGGTTGCGACCATGTTCCGATGCCCCGAGGTTGTTAATAAATTAATTTCATAATTCTTGGTTATGCCCATGGTGACAAGTAAGGGTCCTGGTTCTCAGAGTAAGAGGGTTCTTAAGTGATTTTGTCTCACGCTTGGTCAGCTATATATACCTAGGAAAACAGGGGTTGTTGACTATACTGGCACCTCAAGTTGATTGCCTAATTACTAATTAACTTTTGTTTCTAGAACAACCAAATTTTTTTCCAAGATACTTTACACTCTCTTCTAATTAACTATTTCTGTTTCAAGGTGTATTGTTTGTTTTTTAATTTTCAGTTAATTGTTACATATTTTTAATTGACAAGGGCACCTGAGTAGTGGCTAATATTGGCTAAAAGGTGACTGAACTGACATATACAGACTTATAAATACAGTTGTGCTCTATACATAGTTTAATTTTGTCATGGATGAAGCATTTTCTAACCCAGCTAATCTAGCTGGATTTGCTGGTGTGAAAGGTCTAACTAAACAAACAAATCATTCTGAAAAAGAGACATGAGAATGATTAGGTATGTGAGAGCTTATACACCACATACACCGCTTCGACATTATTACCCTCATAATCGTATGCGTGTATATGCTCCATTCGAGCAATTTCAAATGGACTTGGTCGATCTGTCCAGCCTGTCTAAGTAGAACGACAGAGATAATTTTCTACTTATCTGCATCGATGTTTTCTCTTGCTATGCATGGATTATTCCCCTATAAACAAGTCAGGTCTCGAACTTCAGAAAGCCTTTCAAAACATTTTCACAGATGGCAACGTTCCTGTAAAAGTGAACAGCGATAAAGGGAAGGAGCTTTTAAACAAACACGTTCAAGATTATTTTAAAGAACTCAACATCGATTTCTTTGCCACAGAATCAGATTTGAAAGCTGTTACGATCGAACGATTCAACCGTATGTTAAAAACGCGGAACTTTTTTACATTTGTCAACAAAGACAGGTACATCGACGTCTTAACTGACCTCGTGGTAAGCTATAACAACCGCGTTTACAGGGCACTGGGTATGGCTCCGGCTGATGTTAACGAACGAAATCCTCCAATTCTATGGCTGAAACAGTAGAGTTATTATACATCAGCGCCGCAAACAAACCCGAGGTTGCAAACTGGAAATTACGTACGTATTTCGAAAGTGAAAAACATATTCGATAAAGGATATCTTCCGAACTGGACTGAGGAGGTATTTGAGGTTTCAAAAATCATTTATAGAAAACCTGTTGTGTATAAAATTAAAGATTATGATGGCAGCGAGATCTCAGGTGTATTCTACGATCAAGAGTTACAAAAGGTGAAAAAACCTGAAGTTTTTAACATTGAACGGATTATTCGCTGGCGCACGAGGAGAGGTGTTCGCGAGGCTTTTGTGAAATGGCAAGGCTACCCAAACAGCATGAACAGCTGGGTTCGAGAGATAGATCTTTTAAACGCTTAACAAGTCGTGTTTGATGGCAGTTGGGTTCGTGAACCACCATAATATAGGATGACACTGATTTCTATGTTACGTTGCCATGAAACTCACGTACGCGTGAGCAAATTTGTTCCAATACAACAGCTCATTTTATTACACGATTACCACGAACACTACATTTCCAAGGGTGGTGGGAGGTTGCTTTAACGGAAATACATTTCCCAATCCTTTTCAAGAACATTACGGATGTAAACAACACTTTTGAAATCGGTTTTAAGGATGATCTCATAGAGGAATAAGTCGATTTCAACATTGTTTCGCCGGTAAGAATCCCAACCCTCCAGTCTTTTACAATCGAAGTTGAATTAGTCTTACAAGCTTATTTGAAAGATGTTCTCTTTTACCATAACACTTCTTTAGACCAAAACATCACCATGAGTTTGCCTCTGAATGTAGGGATTCGATTTAACACGCCAGAATTCTGTAATGTTTTTAATGTTTCACCAAATATATTCTACGAGGAGCGTTTCTCTATAACTCCGGATTACAACTTGCCATTTAAGTTGGTGTCCGATTTTTCTGTTACGTTAAGGTATCCCAAGTCGGTTTTCCTGTACCAAAAGATTGTTGAATTTAAGAGTTCCAAATTGCAAAGACGGATAGCAGCTATTGATTTTCTAAATGATCGTTTTAGACCGGCAGGTATCGAGACAAAATTGGTTAATGATTTTGTGCTGTTTACTGGGTCACCAACACGCCTCACTGAATTCCCAGTGGCTGTCGACATTGGTTTTATACCTGACAGGTTTCTGAACAAGAAATTGAAAACTCCTATACTATGTCCTTAAACGACACAGATGACGGGTTTATCGCATCTTAAAAATTCCCGAAGGGTATTATGATAGTCGTAGAGATCTTGTTGATGCGCTCGTTAAATTGATTCCAATAAAAGAACAGGCTTTTTACAAAATCAATCTCACGCCTAACCAATGTTTTCACAGAAGGCCGCTATATTAGTTTTAGCGAAGGTCTATGTTACACACTGGGTTTACAAGCCAAATTTTCCGATTTGGAACTCGTTACTGGTGAGGGTTCAACCCCAATCGATCTTACGCGAAGTATACGTGGTTATTATCTGTATACAGACATCATACAACCACAAGTTGTGGGTAACACATTCGCTCCGTTCCTACGAATTATTCCAGTTTCCCATGCCAGGCGACAAGTGATTTATCAGGCTGTTCACTCACCTGACTACTTTCTCTTAAGTAAAAACGTCATAGACACGATTGAAATCTCTGTTCATTCAGACCACGGGGATTTGCTCTCGTTTTTAACAGGCAAAACCGTAGTGAAATTACATTTTCGTAAGAAACCACTGTAGTGCAAGGTTTTCTTTTCTCTCCTCATCAATTACTTTAAGATGCATATCCCCTATCATCCGAACCAAGAAGTAATTTCACGTTACTATTTAAGCCAGAGAGGGAATGGCTTACCAGTATTTAGAGGGTCAGTGTTCCAGAGAGGCAATGGGATTGGTTCAGTATTTTCAAATCTGTTTCGCTTTGCAACGCCTTTACTCAAATGCATGGGTAAGATTCTTGGACGCCATGCACTAAAAGGTGGTGTTTCCGTTTTTAATGATGTGATACATGGCCAAAATCTCAAAGAGTCGCTATCATCACGAATGAAGGAAGCTGGCGGTAGTGCCCTACAGGAAATGGGTGCTAGAGTTCAGAGTGGTAGAGGGGGCGTTAAAAGACGAAATTCAACATTTCCTACTCATTCGCATGTAAGACAAGAGGCAACAGCTTGGAGTCCTTTCTGACGAGTGGATACAAACGAAGAGGACGAGTGCAGCGTTCAAAAAAGTTGAAAAACACAGAAGAAGATAAAGAAGAAGAAGAAGAAGAGGACAGCAAAAAGACACGAAAAATTACGTTCTATCCGATTTTAAACATACGACCTTTATCAACAGTTTTCGCCTAATACATACGTAATCATGGCGTCAATGATACAGCAGATGAGCACCGAATGTCTCAACACCGATCTCGACATTTTTTCTATTCCCCACACGAGCAGCTAAGAGGAAAAACGCCATGCCACAGGATACCAACCAACAGCCATCATCAGTCAAGACGGACCTATTGAATTCTACGTACCTGTTTTGGCAGATTTTTATACGGACCTCAATCAAACTACATTGAGCTTAGAAGTCGTTATCAATAAAGGAGATGAACAGCTGCCAGCTGGTGATAAAACAGATCCTGTGAACCTTTTCTTACATTCGCTATTCTCACAAGTCGACTGCTATCTGGGTGATACGTTAGTTAGTCATAGCAATAACTTATATCCATACAGAGCTTATTTTGAAACTCTTTTGAACTATGGTCAGGCCTCTACACAAAGTCAGCTCACAACAGCTGTGTATTGTAAAGACACGAGTGGTAAAATGGACAATGTTGACAATACAAACAACGGGTGTAAGTCACGTAAAAAACTCGCACGAAACGGCGTTTACTACATGGAACGGCCCCTCCATTTAGACATCTTGCTTAGAGTATCGATTGCTGCTAAACTCTATGGATTTTCGTCTGAGGTTTTACAGAAGTAAACCCTCCTTTGCACTGATGTCTGATATAGCTAATCCAAATTATCAGATTACAATCCAAAAAGCAACGTTGAATGTTGAGAGAGTTGAAGTTAACGCAACTACACTATTAGCACATGCAAAAACTCTGCAATCCACTAACGCATTTTATCCCATCGGGCGAGTTGAAATGAGGTCATCAAGTATTGCTACTGGAACTAGAAATCACGTCATACAGAACTTAATTACTGGCCAGATTCTCTCCCGTTTGATTTTTGCATTTGATTAATGCATCCCGACTCAAGGATTATCCAGGGATACCTCAATTGCATCAGTTCGCTGATCAAGAAGTTGAAGCGTTGCGGGATTCAAATCCATGGAGAGTACATACCTTCGGGAAAGATTCCAAGAGTTGGTGAATCAAACATTGCTATTAAATGAATAACAGCCGATATGTACATTCACATTTTAAATGCGGTATGGAATGAGAGCCAGAAAAGAGACTCTGTTCTTGGACGGTCCTGGCAAACCGGTAAATCATTTTCGCTGGAAAAAGTGCTGGCGACTGTTCGATTGGAAGGCAAAATTGCCCTGGTAACGGCAACGAGTGGAATTGTAGCACTTCAATTAATGGTCGGGCACATTCAGTGTTCAAGCTAGGCCTGGATCTAAATGTAACTTCAACCTGTAATACCCCCATTCAATCGCAACATGCAAAATTGCTATGCAAATTCAGATCTTGGACATGCGAGTTACTAAATATATTTCTTTACTTATAATCTATGGGTGTTTAATGTTGTTTATTGCCTCTGCTCGGTTGCGCCGGGCACAACACTTTTGTAATAAAAAAAATTACTTACATTTTTCCAATGCTACTTTGGCGCGTTCGTTACATGGCGTGTTCGACAACCTTGATATTGTGGGTTCGAATCCTTCAGAAGTTACTTTTTAAACAGAAACAACTTTGTTTCTCGTCTTCGTTTTGCGTTGACAAGCTCGGCGAAGACGGGAAGATACGATCAAATGTATATGTCCGTCTTCGCCGCGCTTAAACATTTACGTGATGAATTTGAAAATGTATGTAATACGTTTTGTATGAGCATTATTCTTCGACTGCACAGAAATATGCCACCCTTGCATTCTGTACGGAAACATAAGCATATAGTGCAGAGGATCATACCGCAGGCGTTTTCTAAAATCCGACGAACTCTACTTTCTGTGCGCTGGCGCAAAATAATATCACCATATGCACTAACTCCCTGCCAGGTAAAAAACGACAGCAACGTCCGAAGTTGTCGGTAAATTGTAGGGTCGACGGTCATTAGGATGAACGTTTTGGGTATTAAACAATACAACAGCCAATTCCGAATAATCAGGTTCAATACAAGCTACAATACTCAGCGGGGATAACGCAGGCAATTCGTTTTAATACCAAGAATTTCATTACAGGCGACTGATCATTTTGTAGACTTCAAACGTCGACAATTTCCCTTTCGCCTATCTTATGCAATGACAATTAAAAAGTCCCAGGATCAATCTTAAACAACATTGGTATATACCTAGAGTAGATAGATACTGATACCCCGTCTTCGTTTTGCCTTGAAAAGCTCGGCAAAGACGGGCATCTCTCCTAGTTAATATAATAAAACAAAATTCATGAAACATCCTAGGACAATCATTAGAAATTAAATATTTAGAATCTTTCATAGAAACTTTTAAAAGTCTTTATGAAATAATTTTTAATTTTGAGGGACGTTCGTTATTTAGGAAATTAAAAAGGGAGTTATGGAATCATAGGTCCTGTTAATATTATTCTCAGATCAAAGCATAAATCGGTAAACGAGTCTATTCCAAGTTCTGTTAATTTGTCCTTCATGATTAACACACGTGTGATCAAAAGAAATCCTCTTAGAGTCCAAAATTAATCTGCTTGCCAATAAACATTATCTTGTTCTAAATTATTCGTATATCCCATTCTGTGTATTAACAGCAATCGATTCATTTAAACAAGGTTGTGCTTCTTCCATTAAACTTTCAGACATTATCATTTCTTAAATTGTAAAGATATTACTTTTTGGATCAAATTTTACTATGGATGCTTGTCTCTTCGACGATAACTTTAAAGTCCGTAATTAGATATATTTCAGGCTGATTAAGCTCGACGAATAAACGTTTATAAATAAAATTATCGGATAGGGAAGGAAGGAATCAATCAGATGGACGGGAAGGCTAGATAAAGGTAAAGGAAAGTCAGTGCGAATTAGTGTAACATAAGCTTACCGAAAACGTCAATCTAGGCGTCATGAAATCCATATCTTTAAGTCATCACACAAGTCCACAACACACACGGATTGGGTAAAACTCATCTTGAACGTCCATCACGTCCATAGGTCTTATTTCGATTTCTGAATCTGCATGAGTCGTCATTCCAGGTAAAATGTGCGGAAACCTTATGATAAAGTGAACCAAATAGTGAGTATTTCGATAAAGTCTTTTCCGAAACTCATCTTGTTTTTTTATCCTGCTGTAAGCTGCGGTCTTCTTCTTCATTCGAAACTTCATAAGTCCAACCTTCCGACATTTTACATTCTAGTAGAAACGACATTGCCATTATATTTCGTTGGAATAGTTTCGTTTACGCGACTTTTACGTGTTATATATCTATCCAACTCGACATCGCCTACTTAAACTAATACTTTACGTAATAATGTTACCAAACTCAAACTAGACAAATGTCTTTCGGGTAGATTCTGAACCCATAGCAGGACCCAATTTTCTTTAAAGGTCATAAAGTTGTCTTTGCGGATTAATTGTTTTCAGTTACTTTACAGTTCGTTCTATTCGACAGTTTTCCCTTAAAAAAGCTATCTGTTCACTTTATATCCAGAAAAATGGGCTAGTAGTAATGATAAGTAAAATTGTCACCAGAGTGCTCCACTGTCATTTTTCCTTTTACCATCTATTCGTAATGGAAAAATTGCTCAAGTATCCTTCAAAAATGAATATAAATTAATTTTAATTTAATGTGCTCCTAAATTAACATGCTCTCTTTACTTCTCAAGATATAATTTGAATGCACCAAACCTGATTACGTGAATGAGCGCTAATCGTTTTCTAAAACAGTTTGTTGTGCACTTTACTGAAAATTCAGCTATAAACCGATTTTGAACCTGTCAATTTTCCATTAAAAATAATGAACTCCTTCCTTACAATCTCTATAAAGCATGGCTGCCTTTACTTTTTGCGCTCAGTTTTCGTTGAAGAGAATCAAATCCCTTTCGATGATAGTTTCGAGCTTTTCGCCGTAGATTACATTACTATTACGATATATAAATGGCACGAAAGTCACCTATAAATTCGAATTCAAATCGTACGCGTATTTAACTTATACTGAAGGAAATAGAAAAGCAAAATGAAGGTACGGTTTCATTTATTTTCTGATATCTGCCGAAATACGTCTGCGAGAACGTTTCTAAATCGTCTTTCCATTTTAAATATAGGAGAGTCGCGCTCTGGGATTGAGAAGGCACAGTTCCCAAATTTCTGCTTACGTCGTATTTTACTGAAAAGCTAATCTTAGAATTTATTCTTCGTTTCAAGTAAAATAGCCCAGAAAACACTTTTCCGCCATGATAATCCTCTATAGTATAAGAGAAGATGAAGTTACAAAAAAGAACAGACATAAAGTTTTTAAAAATTATATAAGATCACTTTAATAAGTTATAAATAAATTAAAAAAAAGGATAGTTCTGGGGATAAAAATGAAGGTTAAAAGCGGATTGTTTTCTTTGCCCGAAAAAGTTCAGTAGATTTTATTTATAGCTTATAATTTTAGGAAATCCAATATCAAAGATTTTGCACTGATAACGAGACGAATTTCCATATCCTTTTCCTTAGACGGGAACAATCGATTTCTCTTCCTTCAGCGAAAACATTGTAATTATCTGGGGACATAACTTCTCTTCTGCGAGTAATTAAATTTTGGAAGTTGCCCTGATTAATTCCTACTGAGAGCAAGAAAAAAACAATTGAATTCCCAGAAAAGATTGATTTTGAGTGAGACTGCTATGTACTTAACAAATGCGGAGAAGGTAAAAATCGGATAACTGGTTACACTGTTGACAACGATCAAGCTGAAAAAGAAAAAGAATTTTTTTATATTCTGCATCGCGTCAGCAGAGCTCTTTAGTGCAAAAAAAAAAAAAAAAACAAAGGGGAGGAATAGATGTTTTCAGTTATATTAAGATGTTTAAAATTAAATTAAACATTAAAGAATAAATTTCCAAAAATATTTTTAAAAACTTTCAGCCTTATTTTACGAATAAAAATGTCTTTAAAAAAAGAGCATTTCGGAGCTTTTACTGAGAGCGATTGCAATAGACTAAATTAAATGAAGACACCACTGTTTATAAATAAAGTAAAGGTAAATCAATCTAAATATCCACCCAATTTAGATGGCATTAAAAGAAGGCTTAAAGTATATATATAAACAAATAAAAGGAAAAGAAATATTTGCATCTGATTAACACATTGCCTAATCTACAGAGTTCATTATTTTTTTATGGTGTCTGCATTTTTCTTGAGAAAAAAATAGTTTCAAGACATTCAATCCAGAATTCTTACGGAATTTTACACTGTTATTTTATATCATTATTTTGAAAGCCCGTAATTCATTATTCATACCTGTATTGATCTGCAGCTTACAAAATCCATATTCCTTAAACCTCTTTTAGATTCTCCTAAATAATTCATAAACATCTTTAGCGTCGCATTGAAAATGAATAATACATGGAAAGCGTCAAAGCAACGCTTGTTAAAAACAGTTTTCATAAGCTGCATTTCAATGCAAGTTCCAGAAACAAACCTCATCGGTTTAATTATTTTAAAAAAATCAGTTTAATATAATAACTAAATTACAATAAAATTTATGTAGCTTTGTATTTGACCTTTTTTAAGAATGCTTTTAAGATTCATTCATATTTAAAAAGTGAAGATTTTAATGTTAATTTTAATACTCTAAAGAGAACGGACGTCACATTATGACACTTGGTGAAACGCGCATTTTTTTTGTACAGAAAACAGTTCTTTATTAATTTTTAAATGAAACCATCTGTCAAAATTCAAATTTCAAAAATAGATTGCAAACTAACTGTCACTTGGGCTAAAGTAGATCTAAATTACGTACGGAATGGAGGGGAAATGCTCAAAGCTGACGCGTGAAACATTTTAAATGTAAATAAATTAGATAGGTTTGAATGTAAATAATTTTACAGTTTGAAAATTATTTAACTAACTAAATAAATAAATAAATACGGTAGCCAGGAATTTAGTTAAATATGAAACCGAATTTTGCCTATAATGGTCCTAGCTGTCAATGTAGTTACCGTCCAACCGCGTCGTTGGCGCCATTTTCTTACTCTGACATTTGACAAAGATTTTCAACTCACAACAATACAAGTTTCACGCAACAGCATAGTTTGTAATAGCGTTGAACATGTCGAATTTTGTGCCTGGGAACTACGATCAGCGGACAGCATTGATTTTCTGTTACCATTTGAAGATAACTGCTGTAGAATTGCATCGAATGCTTGTCGAAGCTTACGATAAGCGTGCGCTTGGTAATTGGTAAATCACAGTGCTTTGAGTGGTTTAAAAAATTCAAGTGGCGATTTTGACGTGAGAAACGATCAGAAGGGTGCTGAAACCTGGCGAAACCGTTAATACTGAACGCTACCCTGTCAACAATGATCGATTTGAATCAAGGTTTACGTGATAAACGACCAGAATATCAAAAAGGCAACACAAAGTGATTTTGCTTCATGATAATGCACCATCACACACAGCAAAACTTGTCAATGAAACGATTGAAGCGTTTAGTTGAGAAATACTTTCGCCTGCGGCTTAGTCACTAGACATGGCTCCGTCCGATTACTATTTATTTGCATCGATGGGACATGCATTTGCTGAGCAGCGCTACACTTCTTACGAAAATGTACGAAAAAGGCTCCATGACTGGTTTGTCTCAAAAGAACAACAGTTTTTTTGACGTGGCATCCACAAATTGTCAGACAGAGGGGAAAAATATATAGCCAGCGATGGGCAATACTTCGAATAAAATGTTTTTTATCATTTTCATACAATAAACGTGTATTTTCTAAACAAAAATTCCGGTTTCATATTTCCAAGCCTAGTATATTAAATATTATTTTTGAATTAAAAATATTAAAATACATGAATATTTGTATCAGTACAATAATTAAGATAAGTTGAGCTATTTAAATGTGGTTTCTTGTTGTCATAACATACAACAGAAAAGTAAATGTGCCCGTTGAACTAGACCATTTATTTCTAGTAAATAAAGAAAATAAAAAATAATAAAAATTTGCTGCTCATCTCTTTTTTTCTTCTCCCGCTTCTTCAGTGGCGAATTACTAGCTGTACAAATCTGATATTTTTTGTACTGGCAAGTGTTCTCTCTATTCTTGAGCCTTGGCTTGAAAGTGTCGCTTTAAACTGGTTCCCTAGTAAAATTCTCACGTGAATCCTAAACATACCTATTTAAGAATTCTTGCTAATGTTCTTTCCTCTTTGTGATCTCTTACTACTGAAAGCTTAATTTTCGATTTTAAAGCAACTGAGGTCAGCAAAACACACGATTGCTCAGAACCATCATTTGTCATTGATGATCCTAGCATCGCAATATGATTTGAAATCATGTTTTTCGAAATTTGAAGAATACTTCGATATGATGATGATGATGAAGATCCTTCGGTTCTTTTAATTTCCGTTATGATCATATCATGGATAAATTTCATGGGTAGGATAACAAATCCTTTGCCTTGTTAAAGCATCAAAATTTTAATTCGCAGAAATTCTTCTTTCATTTTCAACTCTTAAAACATTTACTAAATATTGATCACTTTCTTCATTATTATCTTATCATGAGCTTTCATTAACTCTTGACGGCTTTAGAATGAAAACATTCTCACCTGCGATCTAGTACCTTATCTACCATTTAGGCCTCCAATTTAACTACCTAGTAATCTTAGAATTTAGAGACAGCCAACGTTTACCAGATACTGACATTCATATTCACTACATAAATGATTACCAGAATTTCAGTAAAATTTCAAATCAGCCTATTTCTTTTGAGGCGAAACTCTCTAAATGGTTTCGTGCGTTTTGAACAAGTGACATAATGTGTTGACCACACGAAAAGCACGGAGTTTCTAAGTTCATGCAGCGTTTCTTTAGTCCAAACTTTGCAGGCTGTTCAACGTTGCTTTTATACACAAATAGAGACATGAACTTGAATTAAAATACAGGGTGTTCCAAAATGATCTTTACAACTTTGATCACGTATATTTTAGAAATTCCATTCTGAGAGGTCAGCCATAAATGGTCACCCATAGCAACATTCGAATCCGCGTCCCGGACATTCGAGAACTGGAAAGCCTACGTCCCAGCGATCCGGCCAATGTTGTTAATCATAGACACGCTCAGTTGCTATGCTAGGCAAAAACTGAATATGTTTTGCTAATTGAATTGACAGAAGCTACGCCATCCTTGCTCCCCGCGGGTCAAATGATAAATCCGATGCCAGAATTTCTTTATACAGGGTTACAGAGAAAATCGACCTAGTTATTTAAGGACGTTATTATTTAGGTCGTTGCCGATGGATTTGACCCTATAACCTACTATCCAAAAGTTAACCGTTTTCTAGATATGTGTCTTTTAAATTAAAAGAAAAAAATATCATTTTTGCTCTAATTTCAACTTTTTTTTTAATTTCCAGACTCAAGGGTCCAATTTTTTGCTGTTTTTTCGTAGGGGGTATGCCAGTTTATAAAAATAAATAATAAAACTTGAAACAACTTGCATGTAGATGTTTTCACTAAGTGTTCCAAACTTTGAAGCACGTTAATTTAAAAAAGTTCTATGGAAGTTATCCTGCAAATTATTTTAATAACTTCTACGTCTTTTTAGCTATCCAAAAAGATATAATACTCTCAGTTAAGTAGGCAAATCAAACACAAAATGACAGAAAAAGCGGTCCCAGACCGCAAAAAGTAAATGTTTATTTAAAAGTCACATATCTAGAAAACGGTTAACTTTTGGATAGCAATAAAACAAAATAGAAAATGTTACACTTTTTACAAAATGATTTAATAAATTATTTAATAAAGAAATAATCTTATTTATTTGTAAACTAATAAATAATAAACAAAAGATTTTCGCATAAAATTGACTTCGCAAATCTATCGGCAACGACCTAACTAATAACGTCCTTAAATATCTAGGTCGACTTTCCCTGTAACTCTGTATACAGGGTGACGAAAAACAAATGGTAGATAATGATACACATAATAGATTATGGTATAGTGATGCATTTTATCCATAGTATGAACATGGGTCCGAATTTTATC
Organism: Rhysida immarginata; assembly: GCA_023313115.1. Taxonomy (NCBI): domain Eukaryota; kingdom Metazoa; phylum Arthropoda; class Chilopoda; order Scolopendromorpha; family Scolopendridae; genus Rhysida; species Rhysida immarginata. The sequence goes on from JAHWFO010095078.1 coordinate 43,309, forward strand.
GCTAACTGAGATATGAACAGAAAGAAAAATGCCGCCATCATGATCAACATGTTAATAACTCAGGCTCCGCAACACTTAGGATAATGAATTTTGGTGGAAAAATAGGGTACATACCATTAAAATTTGATCGAATTCCAACGAGTAGTTTCCGAGTAACGCACTCAATATCGTAACACGTGCTGGTAGTACTCGCATGTGAGCACTGTTACGATTTTGAATGCGTAACTCGGAAACTACCCGTTGGAATACGATCAAATTTTAACGATATACACAGTTTTATGTACCCTATTATTTCTCCAAAATTCATTATCCTAGGTATTGCAGAACCTGCATTATTAACTTGTTGATCTTGGTGGCGCCATTTTTATTTCTGTTCATATCTCAGTTAGCGTTCAAATTCGGACCCATGTTCATAGGGACAAAATGCATCACTATACCCTGATTTATTATGTGTATCATTATCTACCATTTGTTTTTCGTCACCCTATATGGATATTGTCCCTTAAAAGATCTGGTTATACAGTAGGTCGTGAACTCGGTATTGGCAGTTGCCGACTTCATCATGAGCATCTTCAATTAATTTGATTATTAAAAAATTAAATTATTCAATTTATAAATACTAGATGAATAGATATCCTCAAAAAATTATGAAATTAAATGTTACGAAATAAAAGACAGAAAAACTGGCAAATGGAGCAAATTGGAAAAAAAAATGCTGCATAGGGTTAATATACCCTATAGGCAACGAATTAAAAGATATAACTGTCTTCTCGCTGTATTCTTCACAAGTATTAAAATAGCTCCGTCTTGACCGCAACCTCTGTTTCCGTTCCTTAACTGTGTTTTGAACCTGACTGCTTCTCCTCAACTTTTATCGTTGGCAAGGCAACGAATCACCCACCTCTCACTTTCTCTAGATTAAACACCTGTATTGCGCAAACAACTGTTTTCTTCAACCGTATTTCCAAACTAGCGTAAGCAAACAGATCAAATAGACTCTGCTATTGAAGCTAGTTTTGAAATGGCTACGTGTTTGCAGTTATTGTCGCTGTTTCTTCACGTTCAGTAGCAAAAAAAAGCCCACTCCAAATGACAACAAATTAAGCAATGACATCAGAATGTTCTCCAAGTTGCTCATTTATTGACCAATGAAGATAGTGCACAATGTGATTGTCTTTGTAAGTTCCGTGTATAATCATTTTCAATAGAGTTAAACATTGACAATGTCTTCTGTGACATTGAGTACACATTGTGCTTTTTTTCATTTTCAAAGGCATGCGCGAAAAATAAACCTTTAAGCATAACGGAACCTTTTGTATCAATTCGTAGTGGCTTTCGCTAGACAACGTCGCCTGTTTGCTTCCCGTTGTTTGAATAAGCTTCTCCTCCACCATTTCAATGCGGCGATTTGAGTTGTGTTCTGTTTTAGCTGTCTGTCTTCCGGCGTATTGTTTCTTCTCTTAACATCAGTGGCGTAACCAGGATTTTGTGATGGGGGTTTCCAACATGATTTCGCCGCCCCTATGTAACTTGAATTAATGATTTTAAAAACAAGACTAATGGGTAAAATAGGACTAAATACCTTACATGAGTATTTTTTTTTTTTAAATTTCGCACAAAGGAAAATTCTTTCGTTAACAGATTTTATTTTTAAATTTTCATTTTATGTCCATCTTGGAAGGGATAAAGCTTACACTGAAACAGAGGAACTTATATGTCTTATAAAAATACTAAACGGAAAAAGACTAATTTAATGCCTAAAGATTTGATGGAAAGGAAAAAATTTTTAATGTGATTTGTGATACATAAAGCTAAATTTATAATTTTTAACTATTGAAATCAAAAAAATTATTGTAAAAACTATTACGCAATCAAACAAGTACAAGTAAAATCAAAATATTTACAAAGAAAAAAAAAATGAGCCATTCAAAGTGAATTTAAAAAATCTTCAATTTCCATCCTTCGTTTATGCTTCAGAACAAATTTATGCGATATTTCTTGTGTGTCAATTGAGATATCATTGTGAATGTACAACAGTGCAAAACCATTTAAACGATTATTTGTCATAGTTGACCTCAAATATGTTTTGACTCTACGACTGGTTACGGGAAGTACATTAAGAAATTGTTTAAACATTCGCAAATTTTAAGTCTGAGGCTGCTTTTAAACTTTCAGTTAGTATTTGAGGAATTGAAAATCCCTCTTCAAACTTATTTTGTCCATTAATTTTTCCACAAATTACTTTCACCATGGAATGTTTTTGATAATTTTGGCGCCCCTCCATTAAACAAGGGGGGTTTCTGGGCAACCAGGTAAACACCCCTAAATACGCGACTGAACATCGACATGGAGAGCACAATGAAGGCAAATTCTAAAGGAACAAACTATTGCAACTTTCGAACAGAAGGGAAGATTGAAAAAAAATCATCTAGGGGGAGGAAGAGACTATGGTAGAAAAAAAAAATCATCTAGGAAAAGAGGGCATGGTAGAACAGCGGAGGCAAGGCCTTGGAGACAAGCCTTAGCAGAGGGCTTAATCGCATGGCAGCAGGGAGTGAAAAAAAGAGCAAAAGTTGACCTCAATGCGACTCATTGATTTAGCATTCGAACTGTTACGAGCTTCGCTTCCCATTCTACTTCTTCCATGATAACAATCTCTCGATCTCCGTTTTCCCGCTCTTTCTTTTCTTAAGTAAACCACCTGTGAGTTTCTCGTATTTCTCTTGTCTGCCGTAAGTTTTTCGATTCTTATTGGTTCCGATCCATTGGACTCTCGAAACAGCCCTCGCTTTCGATATCGCCTCCCCTCTAGTGATGTGCCGATGCCGATACCGATGCCGGTAGTAAAGAGTACTTTAAGGTATCGATACTTAAAGGGCAACTGACATCAAAATTTTCGATACTATAAGATTAAGTAAATAATTAAATAAAACTGCATAATTGCATAATACATAATTTAATTTCGAAATTTTTTATTATTTATTTAATAAAATGAACAAATATTCTCTATTTACTGACCAGGGCGAAAAACATTCCACACATAGGGAGGGAAGTCGATGACGTCATACGAGCGAAAGGAGTTTCCAGTCCTGTAGTCATTACCGCTAAAGTCTCATTCATTCAACGGAGGTCAATCTGAGATCAACTCGAAAAAACTTCTCGAGAAAAATGTTTTAGCCTTGCAATCTTTATGATCCCTTTCTTGCAACTAAATATTTTCCCAAAACGGAGTTCTGTGGGAGCGCGTGCAATATCAACGGCAACCATAGAGATTCAACCAGACCCATTTTCAAGGCAACTCTATTGTTGCTCACTCGAATAGAATCAATAGGATATAGAGGGGGGGGGCGTACTGGTGATGATTCCGTTGCTCAGGAATAAAATTATAAAAAGTTATTAAAAATAACACCTGTTAAAATTTCCTATATATGTATACACTACAAGTACTGTCGTTTTATTTTTTCTGGGAATTTTTTCTGACTAATTTTGCTGTAAACATCTTTTTTTTAAAAATCTCTCATAAAAATGTCAATTTACATAGAGCTGTTTATTAGTGAGATCAAAAAACGACCTGCTCTTTATTGATTTTAAGTTAAAAGAAGACTCAGATAAAAATCTTAGACAAATTATGAACAGAAATATGCAAACAGTTTATTCAAGAATTGGAATAAGATAGGCTATATAGAATTTTTTTGTTTTATATTTTTTAACTACAGGAAATTCGTTTCGCGTATTTTTTTTTCCCTTAAACGATGTAGGCATGTGTTTGTACCGGGTGTTTCAAAAATGACCGGTATATTGGAAAAATCTAAACGGGCAGCGATAGAAATACACCGTGAACTAATTTCGAAAGCTTGTCTGCCTGCAAATTTACTGTTGTCCCAAGCATATTGCAACAAACGGTGTATTTCTATCGCTGCCCGTTTAGTTTTTATTGATTTTTCAAATATACCGGTATACCGGTCAGTTTTGAAACACCCGGTATATGTGGTAAGGAAAAAGATTATAGTTTCATTGAGGTTATATATATCAGTTCGTTAGAGGAGGGGGGAGGGGCAGCCCCTCAGTCTTTAAAAAATAAATTCAAATAAGTTCTTTCCTTGGTCGCATGATCAGTCATTGCGCGATGTGCAGAAGTGAACATTAACCAATATTTATAATTAGATATATTTATGGGCACAGGTTCATCCCGATCGTAAGAGAAATTGACACGGGTGTGAGAAACATATACGGGTGGAGAGCGAAATCATTACAACCAAGTAAATACATAAGAGAATGTTATAAACACATTATGAATATATAAACTGACGATTCAATAATAATGCATGTTAACAAACCTATCGACAATTGATTAAATATGTAAATATGAATTGATTTAAGGATATATATATATATGCCCTTACATATAATTGTCACACATTGGGAAAGATATAAAATATAAACAAAAGTATAAAATGAGAAACAAGATGAGAGGCCAAAGCCACAGTTCATGTATAAATTGCTCACTTTTTAAATCTTGTAACATTTTACTTGAACATTTGAAACCGACACATATATTAATCAAATAATGAAAAATAAACTAAAATTCAAGTTTGTTGCAAATTTGAACCCAAATAACGCTAGTGCAATAAGGAACATTTCAATGTAATGGACCTCATTTTTTTGTTTGGATTTTCCAAAATGAAGGATAGAAAATAATCGAAAAATAAAAACGATGATGAGTTATTCTATGTTTTTCATAGATTTGCCAATGTGACGTCATGCCCTAGCGGTGAATGGAGGCGAAGCTCAAACGACGTGAGTTTTGAAAAGTGATGTTTGAAAAATTTTATTTAAAAAACTACTTAAGTTATAAAAATTTTACAAGTCGAATTAGAGTTAGTTCGTGCTCCTTTATGTTATAAAAAAATAAAATTCATAGGTCATATTTCGTGTCAGTTGCCCTTCAAAGTATCGAGTAACTTGCAGTATCGAACGTATCGAGTACTTATACGAGTATCGGATGGCGGTATCGAGTATTTTTTCAATCTGATTGTTAAACTTGTCTTTATCGAAATGATCTATTTATAACTCTGAGTGCACTCACGAGACTGATGAAAAGAATGAGAAAGATGAAGGATAAATGGATGAGGAAAGTTTCGGTATCGTTTATAATCGACAAACTGTGAAAATTGCAGTTTTCGCGTGAACTGGTGAACGGGTTCGTTTTCCAATTCGGTAAATTGGCACAGGAGAAAAAACAAATATAACAGTAGGGGGGAAATGGCACTATTAAAATAATAAAAAAATTAAAAAAAAAAAAATTTAAGCTCCAAAATAAAAACAATAATAAAAAATAATTTCAAAAAAAAAGATGAAGAAATAACTCAAATTTGTTTGTTAAGTAGCGAAAGAATAGACTATTTACTGGTTTTACTATGTCAGTCTGTCCCTTTAATATTTTTTACATTTTTTGACATAGTTAAAATTTGGAATGTACTTTATAACGGGCACGTGCTACTTCACTATTTACAAGGGCTGTTCCGAAAATAAGTGTCGTCATTTTTTTTCACACGGAAACTTGCACTATTTTTCGACATAGTCGCCACCGACATTGAGACATTTGTCGTAGCGTGCAATCAGTTTGAAGAAAGAGTAGCATCAGACAGGTGCCCGAGGCTATTCGAGTACAAATCACGATGGCAGACGGACGTGTACTGACAACGTGGTCGCATCCCAGTTCACCAGTGAGGAAGAAGTTCAAAGCGTCACCCTCCGCAGAAAGATTATGGCAACAGTGTTCTGGGACGCGAACAGTGTGATTCTCATTGATTTCCTCTATCTCTATAGGCCATTAATGCGGCACGCTACTGCGACACCCTCACCAAACTCAGGTCCGCCATTCGACGAAAGAGACCAGGGCTCTTGAGTGAAGGTGTTGTGCTCTTGGACGACAACGCAAAACCACACGCAGCAAGGCTCACACAAGATCAGATAGCCTCGGGCACGCCTGCCTGCTTCTACTCTTTCTTCAAACTGATTGCACGCTACGACAAATGTCTCAATGTCGGTGGCGACTATGTCGAAAAATTATGCACGGTGTATAGTTCATGATGCCATGGCGTATTTTTTTGGCAATAAAGCTTCCGTGTGAAAAAAATGACGAAACTTACATTCGGATTAACCCTCGTAGTTTATTGTATTTTCGGTTGACTTGAAGTTACGGGGGTGAAATTTCGATGATTTGGTCGATAACGTTTAAACTTATTTAAAGGGGTGACTTTGGTATGTGGATTCTGGCCTAGAGAATATCTGCATTTAAAAAATGACTTAAGAATGGATAATGAGGGAATTTATTCTATACCACATCTCATATGTTTAGATTATTAACAAAAATTAGAAAATAAATCTACATTACTATGAAATTTGGACCAAATTCTTCCAGTGGGGTCGGAAACGTCGGAGTATCGGATACCTGGTCTTTAGAACTATTAAAAAGTTTTCAAAAGGTAACATATTGCATGTGATATTATCATTCGATCGAAAGAGATGTGAAACTAAGAAGGTAGAGTTCATTTTCATTTTCTAAATATTACATTCGAGAAAATCAATTTTTTGATTTAAGTAAATGGGGGTTAAAAAGTTAGGATAAAAGGGATAAAAAGGATAAAAAATAGACAAACTCCGCTACTTTCCTATGCCCTCTGAGGAGGAATTATTTTCTTGTTAATTATTTCAAGAATCAGGAGAACGAATAAAATGCCAACAATTCCATTAAATATTTTATCTAAAACCAATTAATCTTTATTTAATAAAATAATTTATCGAAATCCGCCATTAAAAATTCAATATTTTTTTTATTTTTTATTTTTTTTTACCAAAAATACAAGATATTATAAATTCTTTATCATGCATTATAAAAATCTAGTACCTTGTAACAAATTAAAATATTAAAGATCGTGCCATCTTGGGTGATTTTTTTTTATAATGAAATAGGAAAAATTATATTAGTCGAAACACATAGTTTTGAATTGTTAAATTTAGCCCATTTTCTGAGATTAAAATATCCGAATCGGTAGATTTACGACTTCAGTGTTATCCTCAACTTTATATACGGGAATTGTGAAATTTGATAGTATAACTATAAAATCTCAGAGCCTACCTGTAAAATGTCATTTTTGATTGTCAAACACACAATGAGGATTGCTTACATCAAATGTGGTAAAATTATTCCTCTTTTCTGTGTGAAATAACCATGACATAAAAAATGGTAGAATTTGGAAGGGTTTAAAATTATGTGGGAGAGGGTAATGCAAACTGGGAGTTGAAATTTTTGTAGATGGTTTAACATTTTGTTACAAATGCCTATGCAAAGTTTTGAAAATCTAACTTCATTAGATCAGGTTTTAGGCTTTACATGTAGACTCTAATCTTAAATTTCGGGAAGGGGGCTGGTGCTCATTATTAGGAGCTTTAGCATAAAAGCTACTTATAAGAATGCGCCCTTGTTCTGTACGTTTATCCGTCCGTCCGTCCGCCGTTTGCACGATAACTTGAAAACGGATTAACTTTTTCAAATTCTGTTTTCAGAAATATGACCATCAAAGTCTTAGCTCGGACGTATCAACTTTCCAGAATTTTTCGTGGACCCCTTCAAGTCGAATTCACGTGCTAAAAGAGTGATATAACAATCGATTTGTCAAGAAGGAATGTATTGTTGCTTTCTGTTCATCTTTTAAGCATTATTGACATTGGCGCGCGCACGTGAAATCGCTTTGTCGACGCACGATTGCTCAAGTGCTCATAATCTATAAGCTTATTATATGTAGCGGAAAATTGGAGCTACTTATTGGTTTTATGTCAGTCCGTCCCCTTCATAATTTCTACATTTTTTGAGGTAGAAGGTTGAAATTCGGAATATAGCTTCCTATGGGCATGTCCATCTGCACTATTTAGTTTGGTTTTGATTGGTATACTGGGGTCGGAATTACGTGGGTGGGATTCAGAGAGGGCAACATATCTATGTTCTATAAAGGCGTGAAATTCCGTATCCAGATTTCTCTAAGCAAGATCTACATTACTATGAAGTTTAGGCCCAATTGTTCCAGCGGGGTCGGATTTGCGGGGGTGGCAGTCACTTGGTCCTTAGAAGCATGGCAACATATGGTATGTGATATATCATATGTTCGGAAATGGTGAGAAAGGAAAGAAGATACGACGTATTTACATTTTCTACATATTACGTTCGAGAGGTAAAAAGTGCAGATAAAGGGGTGAAAATAGATGACTGCAGGATCTGCTACTTGCCTTACAATACTCGGGGAAGGGGGGAGGGGGATTGGTTTCTTTTTAATAAATGTATAAATGTATTTCTGCTTCACTGCTAAAACTCCTCCTTGGAATGTTTACAATATTTTATTATCACATCAATTCATTTCTTCTGTCTTAATTTTTTAACTTATATAATTACTTTTCTGAAAATTTTTTTTATTAATTTTTTTTAATCTTGCAGGGAGTGCAGCCATGGGTTTCTTTAAGAATTTGAACCATATTATTATTTTGATGTAGTTAAAGATAAATTATTTAATTTTTAAATAATATTATGTATTAATGCTTGTTCCTTATACAATTATATAGTTAATTATTAATAAATCTTATTCTGTTCCTGTATATTTTTGTATTTTATTTTGAATATTTACCTGTTGTGTATTGCAAGGAATGCCCATGCAGAGAAAATTAAAAAAACACACAATTAACGTACTTACCATTATGGTATATTTATTTTTAAAAGATTTACAAAAAAATATATAAATTGCTCTTTAGCATTTAATCTTCATGTGGCTGATGTAAAATAAAAATGGAATTTAGTATTTAAAAACTCTTGATGTGTAAACATGATAAGGTAACTTTATCACCTGCATTTCAGACTGGAACCTGGCTAGCAAACACAAGACTTGAACTTGATAAAAGGGTTGAATCATGAGGTATCATGCAAAGCATCCGCTGTCCAATCTGCAGTAGGAATCCCTTGTATGAGTTAGCCACAAATTCCCTTACAATTGGATCTCCTGTAGGCAGGACATGCGTTGCTGTAAAAATCCTGACACCTCTTTGAATGTTGAAGACACTGATGTCAAGTCTGAATCTGCACGCTTTCTTTTCTACCGGGTCCCATATAACCTTTTGTTAGGGGTGCATGGCCCAAACCGTAGCTGCATGTCCCGTATTTTGTATCATTCTGCAAAGTGCGGTTGGATGTGCATCTGTTGATAGCAAATAAACATAGCGGGGCTGATAAATAACAGCGAAGAGCAGCGCTTTGTCGATCGGATTCGAGCAAATGCATATCTCGAGTCTACGGAAGCGCGTGCGGCGTTCATTAATGGCTAGTGGATCGCGCAGAAGCTAAGGCGCTCTGAAAAGTGGGTGACAGATAATTGGAAGAACGGTTACGACAGCTGCCATGCGGAATTTGTAGGTGGGAGGCCGGAAATTTTATCGCAGGAAAGCAAGAACGTCATTGCGGAAAATAGCGGCAAGAGACGACGCAGCAATGCCTGTGTTGTGAGTGACATTGAGGTTTGGGCCATGCGCGGGAAAATCGTTTCTTCTGAAACTGTTCGTAGATACCGGGATCGTCCAAGTCTAAAACTATTTCATGTCATTCCTAAACCCATGAAAACCGCCCAGAACATCGAAGACAGAATGTGGTTTGTGATTACCTAAGAGATTGGGATGTGAAG
>JAHWFO010095078.1:63030-92887 GCA_023313115.1 Rhysida immarginata
CCAAACTTCATTATGCTATGTGTTATAGAATCTGATTTATTAACTGGTTGATCTTAGTGGCGGCATTTTTCTTTGTGTTCATATCTCGGTTATCGTTCAAATTCGAACCCATGTTCATATGAACTTTTTTGCTTAGAATCATCTATACTACCTCCTCTAAAAGTTCAGATGCATCCTGTATATAAGATGTATATTATCATCATCAATACATAATAAATAATTAGTTTAATTTTATTTATATGTGTATTGATGATGTTTAATCTCGCGTGCAATGTATTAATTTATAATGTGAAGCAAAACCATGACTCCGTCGACGTCACCAAGTTGGATGTCCCGCTATTGGAAATTGTGTTCGGAATTTTTGTTTTTTCACACATTTAGGGTTCAAATTAAACAATTTTAAATATGCCATGATGTTATTAATCTTTCGATTTAAATAAAATTGTAATGACCGTAGAGTTGTCCTTTAACCTTAACATTACAAAGTAGATGCTTATTTTGAAAAAACATGGAAAAAATAAATAAATAAAAGCGTCAAGAACAGAAAAGCGAATAATTAATTTACAGCATTTTTCATGCAACTTCTTGTAGGCACAATATCTTAATAAATTATAAAGAACGAAGCCAGAGAACACTTCAGCGTTCTTGGAAAGGAAAAGAGAACGAAAGGAGCTATAGGAAAAGTGCTGGAAAACTTCATTAATAACTGAAAAGGACACACAAGATTTAACAGATGCCTAAGCAATTCACTGAAAGTAACTATGAATAAAGTTTTGCTACTTGGTTATTTTAATGAATAATTAGCAGGGTGAAGTCGGAGGCTCTCTCCTCTAATTCCCTTCTAGCACAATAACTGAAATTAGATGCACCTTTTGTAAACATTTTTTGTAATAGATGATATTTTAACCTTAGTTGAAATACATGTATTATAGTTTTTCCATAAATTTTTTTGCTCTGAGAAAGGATGGTCTCTATCAGAAACTGTTTCAGAATCTTACCATTCTGTGTCCAATTTTGGTTTTATTTCTGGGTTTTTGTGTGTGACGAATGTAGATCCGTCAATTGACATGTTATAAAAATTATTAAATATCTATAGCTTTTTCTCCTGAAATTTGTATTACTATTGATATTTATTTGTATGTATATGCCTGTTCACTTATACAACAGAACAGATTTAGACCGAACTTATAATACTATCTGATCCAAAATGTGTCCACATACTTAGAACATTAAAATAAAAAAAGAAATCAAAACGAAACTTTATCCAAAACAAAAAAAAATCGACAATTGTAAAATTTCGCATTTGTTAAAGAATTATACATGTAATGAAATGCGATAATAGATAACGTATTAGAAAAAAAGATAACTTTTGTCTTTTAAAGTTTATACAGGGTTAATGATTGGCCAGATTTCATAAATTCACTGCAGCTTTATTTTTACCATATTTTTGTAGAAAAGTGCTTATGTGATCGGTTTGTCCAGCTGTCCATTCGTCTGTAGACACAATTCCAACAGTGCATTGCGTTGGAATAGAAAGAGTGCGTGTATAGAATTGCTGGAAGAGACGAATTATCCTTGCACTGGGGAAAACGCTTGCTGAGCACATTGGTTAGGCTCTGCGCGTTCCTTAAACGTTAAAGAGATGGTGCGCGTGCAAGAAGGATGCACGCAATTGACGATTATTGAAAGGGGAGATCGGTCTCTAAATCAAAAAACTTTTATATTCATAGGGAGCTTATTATTTATTACGATAACTTGAAAACGAATTAACTTTTTCACACTCTGTTTTCACCAATCCATTAGTATGGGACAGAGCACGAACAAGTTCGAACGTGAGATAACTGGAATAGGTACGTGCTCTAATGGCGCGTGCTCTAATGGTACCATTATGATTTCCTATAACCAGATATGGCATGTAATATATCAAACAAATCGTCACGACGTGTCATGAACGAATATATAAGAGTAACTAGTGATAGCAGATATTGGTCTAGTGGCACGTGTACGTGTAAGAATGTCTCATGGATGAATATAACGCGTAAATAATGATAGTGGGAATTGTTTAGTAGTACGTGTCCTAATGGTACCATATGGTACTGGTGGAACTTTCAGTGCTAAGATATGGCATGCAATATATCAAACAACTCTTAACAACGTGTCATGAGTGAATATAAGAGTAATTAATTAATGATAGTGGGATTTGGTTAGTAGCACGTGTCCTAATGGTACCATATTATTATTATTATTATTATTATTATTATTATTATTATTATTATTATTATTATTACTAGAAGAGGTACCCGGCGTTGCCCGGGATAATTCCACTTGGATGTAAACAGAACAATCTCAAAAAATGAAAGAACTCACGATCTCAGTTCATGATTTGGTACCTCACGTCTTAAGGGAAAGAACTCCAGGTTGTGATAACATTGTAAGGAAAAAAGCGTTGTCGGAAACTGGAAATAATGTCCGCCGGAACCAATTTGAGTCTTTGTGTTTGTCTCACATAAGGAGAGTCAGTTAGCCACGATCTAACATAATGGGATGGATGTTGTTCATTACACAACGCGTAGCATAATTCTTTCATTTTAGCATATTCTTTTTAACATGGGCATGGTCGGGATGCCGTAAGTGGCACACATTTGAGAGCCGGAAGTATATTTAGAAAGACCAAAAGCAGTACGAATCACGTTATTATATGCGACCTGCACCCTAGTAATAAGTATTTTGGAAGCAGTCGACCAAAATAAAATGCCATAATCGACCTTAGGCATAAGATAGACTTGATGATCTGGATCATTTCTTTACGATTAAGTATTTTCTTAAGGCTCTTAAATAGATCCTCATACGGTTGAGGTCAATGATCAAGGATTCTAGAGCCTCTCTGAACGACAGTTGGTTGTCAAAAATCACTCCTAAGATTTTACAAGAACAGCTCAGATTCAAGCTTTTCTTATTTATCAACAGTATGTTTGTTTTAGCCTGATTAAAAGTTAAGTGTATTGATGTCATCCTGGATTTGTTGAAGAACAGCACTCTGTTGATCCACCGCACAAGCTTTATATAAAAAATTATCATCCACAAATGAAGTTATCAGGCAGTTGAGGGGCAACTTGTAACCGCCGCATAGAAGACTGTGGCTGTGGGGGAACCCTGCATCAGACCCCTGTTAGAGGGATATTCGATTGTCTCATTCTCATAGTGTATGTAGTTGATTCTTTGTTTAAAATAATCCTGAACAAGATTAAGGGTGAAGGGGTCCATTCCAAGATGGGTCAATTGTTGAAGAAACAATTGTCAGTCAATGGTGTTAAAGGCTTTTGAAATGTCGGTATTGACAAGGTAGCAGACTAAGCCCTTATCCAGAGCATTCACGATGTAATTTAGTATCGATATTATAGTAAAATAAGTAGGGGTTAAAGGTCTGCCTGGTTATTAGGTATCTTTAATCACAGCATCTGAGTAAGCTGGGCAAACCCCCAACCATTTTTCAACTATCTTTGCTACGGACGAAAGTCTACAGATAGGTCTATAATTGACCATATCCTGTACCAAACCTTTTTGTAGATTCGTAGATTTTAGGATTATCAATCCATTTCAGGTAAGAAACACTACTTTCGAAAGGAAAAGTTTGAACTTTCAATGCTAAGATATGGCATGTAATATATCAAACAACTCGTAACAACATGTCATGAGTGAATATAACGAGTAATCAATTGTAGTCGGAATTGTTTACTAGTACATGTTTTAATAATACTGTGTTACCTTTGGAAACTTTCAATGCTAAGATATGGCGTGTAATATATCAACCAACTGCTTAAGAATTGTTAGACCTATTCCTATCCATAGCTTATTGGTATCAAGAATATATTGCTGTTAGGCTTAATAGTATCTAAAACTAATTACTGTGAGACATATTGCTAATTAGTAGTAGTTAATCGCTTGCTTCAATAGTAGATGATAACGTAGAAACATTTAGTAAATGAATATGAAAAATTAATAGATGCTCACACATAACGCTTCAGCAAGTGAGGCTCACTTCGTTAAGATAATGTGGGAATGCCTACAAATTAAAGAACTTTTATTTGTTCAAATATATAAAGAACAATTTCACTCTCCTTTTAACTTCAAGTTTATTTGTTTAAATTCTCTCTATACATTAGTTTACTTAAATAGTAATTTACAATTTAGTTTTCATTTTTATTATATTCTCTCTAAAGTGTTTTAAAATGTAGGTTAATTCTATGTATCCGTGTATTATGCTATAACACGAAAATGTGCTCCCTTTATCCGCTTTGGCGGTAAAATCATTCTTGTTTCTTATACCCTTATTTTTCCTAGCAGTTGTTTTGTCTTCTAGAGAACTTTAGTATACAGCCATCAGAAGAAAGCTCCAGAGACTGCGATTCACGAGGAATTGCACTATCTATATCTGTCACTCCAAAAGGCATCGTATAAATCTTTAATTTCGAAGACGCAAAACTTGCTATTTAATTTCTGAAAATGTCATTGTATATTGTTACCAAACTTTGCAGACATATGGAAAAACTCAAAAAGTTTTTTGGCATATTACAAGTGCTCTATATGTGCCCCTCTCGTGATTCTCCAGACATCAAGTCTATAATTAAGTTCATACCACACTGTGTGAAGCCTGTCCCTATCGATCTTTAGAAAAACTCTGTTGAAGCGAGCTTTCAGTTCTGGTAGATTTGTTGGTAGAAGAGGCATATACACTCATTCAACATTCACAAAAAATCGCAAGGGGTTAGAGACTGATATGAATGAAACCCAAGCAGAACAAAACAGCTCTCTGCTGTGCTCTCGTGGCATATATCAGAAGCAAACCTGCAACAAAAAAAAGTTTTGACCATGAGCGGCAATGCATGCTTCAGATCGTCTTGTCATTGCATTTTTGACACGGCCAGTGTCTCTTATATGGTCACTTGTATCTACAATTCGCGCTACCAGCTCCTCTTCCGAATCCACGGGAGTACCTTACACCACATTCTTCAGATGTCCACAGAAGAAGAAATCTAAAGGGTTTAGGGCTCATAGTCAAGAGTTTGATCACCGTTTGTAATTTTACAAACATGTAGTACTTACTAAACAGGTTACTAAAAACCTTGTGACCATCAGTATCAAGTTTTCTAATTTCTCCGTTTTCTGGAAATACTTTAACGTTTTTAAAAATATTGTTAAATATTTATACAATATTATGAGGAAGTTTCAGACAGACGTTATGTGTATTATGTTTGACAATTTTTTGTGTATCCAGGATTCATTTGCGACCCCCAGTTTATTGGCAAAATATATTCAAGGTTCTCTACCTTCCCTAAAAGTTTGTACACAATGTTCGTAAACGCACTGTGTAGGTATAAGAAGGAGTGAATTCGGAATGCTGATTCCTCTAGGCAAGATCTACTTTATGATAAAGTTTGGGACTAGTGGGGACGCAGTTATGGAGGTAGCGGTCACATGGTCATTAGAACTATTAACGTTTTCTAAAGTTCAACGTTCGAGAAAATCAATTTTTTGATAAAAAAAAATCTTTTTGGAACAAACTTGGTTAAAATCATTTGTCAATTGTCGCACACTGGACAGTGGACATATTACTTTTCCATACAAGTTATTTTATGGAATGACAGTGGTCTTGCTGAAGATTGATTTCCGTCATAGTTGCCTCAAAGAACACTGGATATCACACGTGTCGAGAATCCAGTCAACTGTTTTGTTGATTTAATCGTGGCCTCAGCAAAGGAGAGCACAAACAATGAGTCCTATTTCGAAGTCAATTAGGTCCTTCATTTCCCCATGCTGATCAGGTTCTAAATTGTACTGACCCATCTCTATTTTAAACACGCTTGAATCACATGATCTCAAATTATTTTGCATAAACGGATTAAAACAAATTTACTATGTTTTACAGATGTTTCTAATTCATTAGTCAGTGCGTGTAGAATGGCCTGATTGCGTTCTTAAATAACTTCGGAAATATTTAGTTAGATCAACGCTGTTTGCAGCAGTAAATGTAAATTTTAGTGAGAATTTGACGATCATCGATTTCAGGCCACGCGTGAAGATCCTGATAAATGTCAGCGTTGACAAATTTTTCGTTAAATAAGAATGGACTGATAATTCTATCCCGCATCAGTACGCATCATTAATTTGAGGCTATCTAAAACATGTTCTCTAGCAACTTCAGGGATCTGTGTACCACAAACACTATCACACTATACACAGTATTATCATACAGTCATACTGAGATACAAATTTATTGACACGAATTGATTCCAACATGCAAGCAAGAGTGTTTCGACAAGATAATCATATTTTTAAGGCCTGAACAATTTGACAATTTGGAATTAATATGGAAACTATTTTAGCCTAATCAGGATGGCCGAAACTGGATAATCGAATAATATGCTTCTGGATTATCTAGGATTTTGTCAGAATTTGGGCGAATGCTTCTTGAATGTTTTTGCGCTTGTGTACGGCTGCTGTTTCCAGTAGTGTCTTCATTCATGCTTTAATCATCTTGGTTGTCAACAGTAAGATTATAAATTCAGTTTGGATTTCCTTTGAACATTATTTGTTTTTGCAATTCGCACAACGTACCGGGCCTTTTCTAATACAGTCAGCGTTAATAGTAAACTTCCAAACGGTCATCTGATCACAAGCCTAAAACGAATCTCTCAATTACAACAAACTTCAAGTATTTACGTTTCCGATTAAATCAATAATGTTGCACCAGCGCTTCTCGGTCTATAACAATAATTAACAATTCAGAAGATTTGCCTCCGGTGATAGCATTAGCTCTAGATTTCGTGTTATTATGAGAGAAAATATTTGGACGCTTCATGGACTTTGGCATCACGCCATTGCACCATTCCAGATGTAGTCTACACACATTGAGTGGTTTATTCACTTATTGCGCACTAATGAAGTTTGATAAAGATAACACTGCGTTACAAATTGAAAGGGAAATCGAGTACCTTTTTCAAATTATTGTGTTTATTTTATGAATTTTTTTCTCTTATTAAGAATACACAGTTGACTTTTTTTTTCTATCACGTCCTATTTTCCAGGTACACTCAACATACATTCATCTTTAACCCTTACAGGACGGAGGGCAGGCCGCCTATATTCAGCACGCTGGACAGCTACGTCAAAAATAATACAATAAAAACAAAAAGTCATAAATATTACTAGTTGTTGGCCTCGTTTCGCTCGGCTGTGCGTTTATCTTATTTAATCAAATCAGAAAAAAACAGATAAATAATCAAATTATTTTAAACAAAATACTTAAATTTTTTTTTACAATGACGGATTACTTTAAATTTTTATTTTGGCAATTGACTTATGACATTCGAGATTTTAACTACTGTCAATTGTTCCAAACAGTTAAAAATCATTATTTTTATTTACGTAACCACATATATTGTATTTTTTTATTATTTGTAATTTTGAATTATAGATGACCTCTAGGTTCTAACTCGTCGGTACTTGACCATACCAGACCTTATAGCTAGGCGTCGATGTTTGTACAGTATTTTATTAATAAATAAATAAATAAATAAATAAATAAAGTAATATTAATAAGTTCTTTCAGTCAGTCCATTAAGAAATCATATTAATCCGTAAAAGTCATTCAATTGCTTACGAAACATGGCAATATCCTTTTTGCTGGTAATATGATTGGCAATATGACAATCATATTCGTCATGTTCTGTCTTCTCAGAATTTAAGTGATCAGAGTTTATAGTCCTTACGAAATTCTGCGTAGGTAGATCATAGCATTGGTATGCCTTCTGATACAGAGTCGAGTCAGATTATTATGTCACCAGCTAATATCCCCAATAACCACCTTTAGCGGCACGGACAGCAGCTAGACGGCGTGGGAGTGAGTCAATAAGATTCTGATAGGTTTCTACTGGTAGCTGTTGCCATGCAGACTGTAAAGCATCCGATAGCTGCTGAAGGGTACGCGGAGGTTGTTCCATAGCACGCACGTGACGATCGAGGTGATCCCAAAGGTTCTCGATTGGGTTGAGTTCTGGGGAATTAGGGGGCCAGGATAGTACTTGGAACTCTTGCTCGTGTTCCTTGAACCACCCCCGAAGAATTGCAGCCGTATGACACGTTGCATTGTCTTGCTGTAATGTGCCATCCCCCTCTGGGAAGACAGTCGCCATGTATGGGTGTACTTGATCTGCAATTATGGATAAATAACTGAATAGGTTGAGAGTGCCTTCCACAGGTATCAGTGGGACCAGACAATGCCATGAGAACACTCCCATGGTATGAGAAGACGCTGCTGCCACCAGCCTGGATTCATCCTACAATGGTTGCAGGAGGCTTGTTGTCGGAGGTCTCTCGCCTCACCCGCCAACGGCCGTCACTTCGGTGGAGCAGAAATCGTGACTCATCGGAGAAGGCAACCTTTTTCCAGTCAGAAGTGGCCCAGCTTCTGTACTGTTGGGCAAATTGAAGCAGTTTTTGGTGATGAACCGCATGGGTGCGGTGACCATCCGTCTGCTGCGGATGCCCATTCGTAGCAGGGTCCTCTGTACTGTGGTTTTAGAGACATGCCTGATAGCACCCCGTTGATTTGAGCAGTAAGTTGGTCTACTTTAGCTCTTCGGTTGGCCTTCACACACCTCTGCAGCCAACGTCCACCTCTCTCATCAATGGCACGTGGTGCTCCACAGTTCTCATACCGTTTATTCTCAACGGTCCCATTTTCCCAGTCATTGGATTAACGATTTTGTGATTTTTTCAGTAACCCCTACCTTATTCCGTTAAAATGTATGTTTTCGGAAATGTATGTCATTTTGAGAAATTTGGTTAGTGAAATTGTATTCTTTAACTACAACAGCACGAGAACAGTTCACGAACTGCGCCGTTTCCGAAATACTGCCACCCTTGGCCCGAAAGCCGATTATCATCCCCTTTTCCAAATCTAATAAATCACGTTTATTACCCATTGCAGCAATGAGTTTTTAACATAGTGGAACCTACCTTATAT
Organism: Rhysida immarginata; assembly: GCA_023313115.1. Lineage (NCBI taxonomy): Eukaryota > Metazoa > Arthropoda > Chilopoda > Scolopendromorpha > Scolopendridae > Rhysida > Rhysida immarginata. The sequence goes on from JAHWFO010095078.1 coordinate 72,056, forward strand.
AGTCACCTAACCTATTCCCCACACGTGACATAGTTCTTCGGCTGGGCAACTCCGCAAACAAACGTAGGGGGTGGTCATAATAATGTGACTCGACTCTGCATATGGTAATCCTCAAATGTGGGTTTTTTAATTCTATCCAGGGGTGTGACATCTGAGAAGTATATCTAGGAAGTGTATCTGAGATGTTTATCTTAGAAGTAAAATGATCAGCGTCTGTGATGTGACTTCAGTGCTGCCGGTTGGTAGAGAAAGGGCAAGCCAAACGATGTTCCCAGCAAAACCAAGTCAAACCAGCAAAATTAGGCATCTTATAAGAGAAGGCTTTCAGTCCTGTCTGCATTGGCGATGACGAGGGAAAGAAAAAATATTCACGAAGCTAAAAGAACGAATATTGTCTATTCGCTATTTATATTGTCTCCCATGGCCGTATTCATCAATCCCTGTAAATTGCGCTATAACAGAGGTCGCATACTCATTTCAATATCAAGTTATGAACGGGGCCCACGCGCAGTTTGCGCGGTAATTAGTTTTATCAAATTCAATTCATTCAAATTGTTTCGCTTGATGAACTCACATTTTCTCCTTTATTTATAGTTTTGTGATTAATAGAGCTGGTAAGTGGTGACGTCACTTCCTGGCCGGTTGCCTGGCGATTCCAAACTTAAGTTTAACTCCTCTATGCTTTTCTATGGCCTTACACCACATTGTTAAACCTAATGTTTGGAATCGCTAGGCAACTGGCCAGGAAGTGACATCATACTTATCAGCTCTATTGATGTAAAAATTGTTGCTGAGACAACAATGCTCAGGTGACTTTTCAGTTCTGGCGTGTGCTTTAAGTGAGCGCCAACAATGCTTAAACGTGCAACAACAATACAAAACTGTTTCTGTGACGAATTCACATGTTCTCCTTTATTTATAGTTGGATGGATTGTTTAGGTAAAAAAGCATTGCAACAATGAAGCCGCTTAAAATTACCAAAACGTGACTTACGAGTAGTTTCGAATCCGCATGATAATGTTTTTAGATGCAACAAACAAATAAATATTTAATACAGTACATAAGCGTCTATGCTTAAGGTACGTCTCCTTACTCGCATCTGTGCTCACAATCGAATATGGCACGTGCAAGCTCTTCACAGTATCTAAAAATTACAAAACGAGTGCATTTTGTATGAAGAAAAATTAAAATTACTGCATCGTTATTATTATCAAAATTAACTATTGAGAGGAAGGAATCTGTAGAAAAATATTAAGCACTTCAAAGCACATAGAAATTCAACAAGCGCATACGTTATAAATAAGATGAAGACTTCATAAAGCATCAAAAGATCTAAATGAACAAAATTGCTTCTTCAATGTTTCAAAATAATAAAATATGAGTTAAATTGTGAGTAATAAAATGTATTTATTGTAATGGAAAAGCGTTTATTACAGTACACAAGGATTCATTAGTCTTCTTTCAAAACATTGAAAGCAAAACGTTAGGCCATTAAACGAGTTTGCTAGATAAGATAGCGAACTGTTACCGCAATTTCAATATACATGTACTTCGTAATATCTCTGCAGTAGAGATTTAAATAAAAATTGTTGCTCAGAGAACAACGGTGAGGAGACTTATCAGTTAAAAAAAACTTACAATAAGAAAAGATGCATTCATGGTGAATAAAAATCTAAGGAATTGTAAAAAATTAGCATTAAATTATTTATAGCGACGCTAATTATAATCTGTCTAAGAAGCAGTTAACTTATTAGATATTGACAGAATGTTGATAGAACGCACCCCTGTAGGGTACAGTTCTTATTTGCACGATGCCTAAAGCGTATCTGCTTTTTGCTTAGTAGAAAAACTATGGAATTTATAATCAGCTAATAAAGTATTATTTTTAGAAGTAAATTGAATTTCAAGTAAGGTGTCTTAAAAAATTTCATCTCTTGTTTAAACGGCGTGAGAAAAAATGTTAATGGTTTAAAGTAACGTGTGCTCAAAATTTAGTGTCTATTGAAACATCTTTATAAAAAGAAATCTCATCAAGAAGCTTGTATAGGTCGTGGAAGCAAAAAAATACCAGATAATGGAAAACGAACATAAGCTACAAAGGATAACCATAAAATGGTCTTTCTTGCTACTTAAAAGCGTCTCCATAAAATAGTGTTCACTATTTACTTTTCTTCCTTTCGCGGAAGGTTAAAAGAAAAAAAAAAAGGAGTATTTATGAAAATATTATAATCCACTTATAAAAAGGGAAGGTATTTTTTATGCTGTATATTTAATAGGAATTTTTTTCTTCCTTCCTTGGAAGAAAAATGAAGAAAGATGGCTGGGCAAAAGCTTTAAGGTGAGTTGGTTTCTCTCCTTTCAACTCCAGATAAGCCTATCAGCTTAACCTTTAATTCTCTGGCGGGCTTCGAGCAGGGATAACAATTGCCCATTGCAGCACATGCTCCGAGCCTATCAAGAATGGCAAATTCAATTCCCGAAGATAAGAGCAAAATTCTGGAGGAAGTGGAGAAAAAGGTAATAGCATTATATGACCCTGGAGCTGTAAACAGCTTCTAACTCACAACTCGCGCACCGAGATTGGATCACTGTTAGACCGGTTATTTCAGATAAGGTTTTATCTAAGGAAGAATGAAAAGCCCTAGAAAAATAGGGGAAAAGGTAAAAAAGTTTTTTCTTTAAAATTTTTAATTGTTACAAAAGTCAACACTTACAAACTAGAAATGTCAGCCTTGCCTTTACAATTTTTTTTATTGCTTATTAAGGTGTAAGATAAAATCTGCCTTCATATTCGATTTTTAAAAAAGCACAAACATACAAATATTTAAGTTTTTTTTTCTTTCGACCGAGTACTAAAAACGGAATTATTTCTTTGAGTCGATTTTTTCTAAAGAAACTTAGCAGCATATGAAGGCATCGTGCTTTAATTGCATCTTCAATGTCTCTGATTTGTCTGGAAAAATAAAGGATGAAATAGCAAATAAAACATTAAATAGAACTCTCAAAAGTTCGTTTACTAAATTAATACTTTTTTATTGATACATTTTACTTGTAGAAATCATATTTCTATGTTTTTTTAATTACCAGATTAAATATGATGTTAATATTCATAGGGTGTACGACATTTGACCACGTGAGAATTATATAGGATGAAAGTTTCATTGGACCGAACAGTTGTGACATACGATGAGTCGCACAAACGTATCGCATGTCATTGCGTGCTTGCACACCAAGCCCTGAAAATGTCATATTGACCAACTGTGATTTCAACCTTGAAGCCTATTCCAATTAAAGTAGATGTGCCTTAAGATTTCAAGCCGAATTAATGTAACTGTAATAAATACTGCAATTAAAAAGGATACATAACAATTTATTGGGCATTATGTTGTTATATTTTTTTGGAAATGAGTGATTGCCAGTTTTTTTAAGATGCACATTCAAAATCAATATTTAATTATCTACGTTTGGGGAAAATATTAGAAAATAAATTTGAAAACAAATATAAGGACATGAGTAAATGTTTGTATTCAGCGTTGTAAATATGATAGTCCGATGTTTTTGATTCTTCTTTAAAATGCAGGTTACGGTACCTTTTCAAGTTGTAATGGAGAACTTTGATGTTGACGTTTTCCTTTTGGAATTAGTTCATGTCTTCCTAAGTCGATTAGTACATACGTTGATGAATGTCATAAGTAAAACAAGGACGCCCTGATATTGATTTGGAGTCGTTGGTTTCTTTCTAGATAATTGATATTGATGTACGTAAAATTGGATTGATGTAAAACTTGATGAAATGAATATGGAAGAACGGGTAAATACCAAAAAACGCCGAATTTGGAGCTAACTCCTTATTGCAGCAAGTTCCTCACTTGGTTCTTAATTTGGCCATTGCATTTGAATTGACAATCTTTGCATGGAATTTGATATATTATGTTATTTATTTTCAATATTTGTTCATTGTTTTTTATGATTGATTTGAAATCATTGATTGTATTAATTGTTGGTATTATTTTTGGTCTCTCATAGTATGTTTTATTGATTAAAAATTTTTGAATGTTGGTTCATAATATTGAAATTATTTTCTTGTTTGTATGTCTTTGTAGGATTCTTTATATTTTCTAAATATTTTTCGTGGTATGCTAATGATTTCTGTTTGCTGAGTCTATTGATTTTGGTTGTTGTTGAGGTTGTTTGTGTTTTTCACTATTATTTGTGAAACTTTCGATAAGCAATTCTTCAATGACATCTTTAGAATATTTATTATTTCGTGATTTTACTTTTAATTTCATCTGGCATATACTGTGGAGATGATAAAAATCTTTTTCTATTAATGTTTTGTTTGGTTGTATTGAATTTTTACCAATTGTTCCCTGCTCTTGGCAAAAAATTTTATTCGTTGTTCTTTCTTATTATCTCTAAATGCAAATAGACTATTTCATTATTTTTCATGTTATTATTGTATATTTAATGGATATTTACTAGTTAAATGTTGTACAATGTTATTGAAGTTTGTGTTGGTGACAAAGAGGATGTCATCTACATATCTTCGGTATACTGGGAAAACTGACCAAGTCCAATTTTCAATAAAAGAAGTAAATCAATTTAAATTCCCGCTGATAAATGAGATACTGAACAAACCGAGTAACTTTTACTTTCTTATACACTGATTAGAAGAAAGTAATTGGACACCCATCCACCCGGCAAAAAATGGACTTTTCCGCTACCACACGTGTCACTACTGTATGGAAATGCAAAGATAGTCATCAGACAACACCACTGACTCTAACTGAAGCATCATGCCACGACAGGCAGAGCTGACAGAGTTTGAAAAAGGTGTCCTAGTTGGAATGTCGCTCCAAGGCGCATCCATACGAGAGATTGCCAGCAGCCGGAACCACCCGAAATCAACAGTGGCGTATGTGCTGAAGAAGTACAGGACCAATGGACATTGTACGAATGTACCAAGGCCTGGTCGTCCACCCGCATTGACCGACAGGGACCGTCGGGTGCTGCAGCGGGAGATACGGAAGAACCGACGGTCGACGATGACCACCATCGTCGGGGAATTCCAGCAGGCATTTGGATGTCACGTATCCACCAAGATCCTCCGAAAGGAGGCCCACATGCTGGGCTATCACGGCAGAGCAGCAGCCCACAAGCCGCTAGTCACACCGGCGAACAAAACGAACAGACTGCAATGGGCCAGGGAACGCAAAGATTGGACCGTTGAGGACTGGAAACGTGTTCTCTGGAGCGATGAATCCCGCTTCACATTGTTTCGATCGGATGGCAGAGTTTGGGTGTGGCGTTTACCTGGAGAACTGCTCCTTCCTGAGTGAAGTTCGGCGGAGGAGGAATTATGGTGTGGGACTGTTTTTCGTGGTATGGCGTAGGCCCGGTAGTGAAGGTGGAAGGCACCATGAAGGCTACGGATTACACTACCATCCTGGACAATACAGTTCTCCCAACCCTTTGGCAAACCTACGGTCTAGAGCCATGCCTGTACCAAGACGACAATGCCAGGCCACATGTTGCAGCTCATACCCTGCAATGGTATGCCGATAATAATGTTGAACGCATGCACTGGCCAACCCAGAGCCCCGACTTGAATCCCATCGAACATCTGTGGGATGAAGTCGAGCGTCGGTTGAGGGGTAGTAGCCCACTCCCCAAAACACTACCTGAACTGTGGACGGCTGTACGGGACATTTGGTGGGAGATTCCTGTGGGGGTCGTACGTACTCTTGTGGAAAGCATGCCCCGGAGAGTGGCCGCCGTGATTGCAGCCAGACGGGGGCCGACAGGATATTAGCTGTTATCAATAAAAGCAAATAAATGCACCGTGCGAGGTGTCAAATTACTTTCTTCCAATCAGTGTACAAAGCATAAGGAAGTATTGTAATCACGAAAAATTTCGATCTCAAGATTTTCACTGATCTTCACGTTTTCAGGTACTTAGATTACGAAAAAGTGGTTTTTGGAAAATGCCTGTGTGTCTATCTGTCTGTTTGTGTGTCTGTGTGTCCACGATAGCGTCCAAACGGCTAAAGCTATCGAGGCCAAACTTTAAACTTAAGATTATAATCTTCCTCAGGAGGTCTGATTAGTTTTCCAGTGGAATCGGTGAACCGGAAGTTACTCCAGCGCCAAAATATAAATTTTGAAATATCTCGTTAACCATTGCGTTTATGAAAATTTTGAAGGGATTGACAAGTGTTACAATTACAATTTTAAACAACTTTTGTTAACGAAATTTTTCAAAATTCCAACCGGAAGTATCCGTTTTACTCTTATCAAAATCCAGTTTTTTGCTAATATAAGCGAAAGAAGATGGTATAGGAAAATTTGGAATCTATGCCAAAGTGTTTAGAAGCTAATTTGAAGTAACTTTTATTCACAAACTTTTTCAAAATTTCTATCGGAAGTAGCCATTTTGGACAGTTGTTTAATTTTTTTCTGTATTTGAACCAGGACATTTACGTATAAGAAAGTCGCATAGTGACGACACCTCATTTTTTTGAAATACGAGGAAAGCCAAATTAGGCTAATGGAAACTGCGTGATCGAAAACATACTTCAATTAAACATGCTTTTTTCAATTGTCGGAGTTTAACCAAAAATCTTTCAGTGGACTGTGAGTAAGGTGATCTAGAACAAGGTGGGGGTCAGTTTGCCGGAAGTGGTAAAAATTGCCTTACTGCGCAAGCGTATTTTGACTCACTGGATGACATCGAAACCAATACTCGCTAAATCGAAACCTCAACAGAAACTAAAACATGGCGGCAATGAAAGCAGTCGTGCGATAGCGACACTTGACGACTCGTTCATTTCCTTCACAATTCTCATTCTTTGTACTATATATTTTAATTAAATAATAATGCCATTATAAGGAGGGACTTACGTAATTTATAATTATTGTAAAATGTACTTAGGTATTATCTTTTTAATGTGAATACAAGGTTAATGTTAACTATCCGCACATCGCGGATGACTGATCATGCGACCAAGGTATGTGATATTTATTGTGACTAAATAGAAAAAGGGTTATATATCAGTTCGTTAGAAGTGGCGGGTGTCTTTAAAATATAAAATCATTTACCTTGATCTCATGAACAGTCATCGCGCGATGTGCGGATAGTTAAGCGAACACAGAGACAAGGACAATAACGTATTTCTCGTTATCATTAGGCCTAGTTATCATTCCTCGTTAAGATTTCGAAATTGGTTCGTCGGAACCGTTGGCAGTTAAGAGACAGAGATAATAATTTCGATATTATTTCATAATAACTTTATTTATGCAGGCATTAGGAAATATTAATTTATAAAAAAGTAAGTTTACAAATAAACGTTTCTTCAGAAATACAACTTAAGAGTTTTGTTTTTTACGTGAAAACGTTTTCTTTTGTGACCAGAGTAATGGCTATAAGTCATCCAGTGACATCACAGTACGCATGCGCGTTAAGCACTTCTGACAAGCTGGACCTACCTGTTATTCTAGATTACCTTGGACTATGAGAGTGGTTGAGTTTAGGGTCAACACATTAGTGCACAGGTAGTTCGCAGAAACCTATTAATGGAACACGTGGTGGTGTTTACTTTTTTTCATGCGTTTTTCTTTACATTATGGGCGGAGTTTAACCAAACTTCATGAGCTGTTTACTCCTTTAAGCAATGCAATTTCGATAAAACGTATGAGGAAACTTGTGCTTATTTTAAGGTGCAGAACATCGCTAAGTATCTCACGACATCCTTTTCAAAAGCACCCTGTATATACGTATATTCATTATTCTGTTATTTGTATTAGAACGAATGTCGAAAACAAAGAACGAGACTGAAAAATTTTGGCGCTTGTCCAATCCGGCTTTCAATTCACATTTACTTTGTAAACCTATGAAAAGTGTACAGTGCAGTGACATGCTGCTGTATTACATATTAACGAAGCTACTCTTATGTCGTGGTTGCATGAATTGCTAGTGGAACTAGAGTATTCTTCCACTGCCACCCGGAAGAAAGGAGAAAAGTTCCGAGTTTTCTTTCGAAAACTTTCGATCAGGAGTTTTAAAACAAGAGTTTTATTAAAATGGATTCTTATTACTCAAGCCAAATCGGTTTATTTGGTTTTCAAGTTAATGGCGCAAAACTATGATCAAATTATGTATATGATCATGTTAACAATGAAATAAAGTCTTGTAAACATTCCAAGGAGGAGCTTTAGCAGTGAAGCAGAAATACAATTTAAACATTTATTAAAAAGAAATTAATCCCCCGCCCCCCCCCCCCCCCCCGAGTAAGGTAAGGCAAGTAGCAGATCCTGCAGTCATCTTTTTTTACCCCTTTATCTGCACTTTTTACCTCTCTCCAAGTTTTTAATCAAAAAATTAATTTCCTGGAACGTAATACGAGGGTTGTACCAAAAGTAAGGTTCCCAATGAGCTACAGCCTCGAGGGAAGGTGCTAGGCTAAATCCGACAACAGTGCCGTGCGCAGTGGTTCCCGCACTCTCGAGCCCACTCTCGAGCGATTCGCTACGGCGCTCAGTGTTCGCTTGGCAGCCGTCAGAGATGGAAGTGTTGATCGCCGCTCCCGCCAAGTGCGAGGTTCGAGCAGTAATCCGGTTTCTCCACGCAAGGAAGTTACCGCCCGTGGAGATTCATCGGCAACTGACTGAGGTTTATGATGAAAAGTGCATGTCCGTTCAGCATGTCCGAAAATGGTGCAGGGCTTTTGCTGAGGGTCGCACGGAAGTTCACGATGAAGAACGGAGTGGAAGACCGCCGGTTTCGGATTCGATTGCCCAGAAGATCAACAGTGAGCTGCTGAAAGATCGAAGGGTCACTGTCCGTGAACTTGTTGAACGCATTCCTGAAGGTTCCCACGGCACACGCTTCCTCAACGGATTGGCGGGAGACTTCTTCGACTTAGGAATACAAAAGCTGGAGCACCGTCTTCAAAAGTGTGTCGAAAAAAATGGAGACTATGTTGAAAAATAGACAACAGTGTAAGCTTTTCAACGATGTATAAATTAATAACAATAAACAATGTTTTCTACTTGTAAAAAATATGGGAACCTTACTTTTGGTACAACCCTCGTATGTGAAAAATGTAAAAAAGCTCGTATTTTCTTTCCTTTCTCGTCTTTTCCGAACGTATATCACTTGCCATATGTTGCCATAATTCTAAAGACCAAGTGACTGCCACCCCCGCAAATCCGACCCCAATGGAATAACTGGGCCTAAACTTCATAGTAACGTAGATCTTGCCTAGAGGAATCTGGATAGTGAATTTCACGTCTTTACGTACCTAAATAGTACAGAGATATCTCTGTGAATCATAGCTCAGAGATATCTCTGTGAATCCTCTCGGAATCCCACCCCCGTAATTCCGACCCCAGTGTACCAATCAAAACGATATGCCCATAGGAAGCCACATTCTGAATTTCAACCTTCTTCCTTTAAGAAAACGTAGAAATTATGAAGGGAACGGAATGACATTAAAAAAACAATAAGTAGCTACAGAATGGAGCTACTTAATAATATAGATTATGAGCACTTGAACAATCGTGCGTCGACAAAGCGATTTCCCATGCGCGCGCCGATGTCGGTAATGCTTAAAAGATGAACAGAAAGTAACAGTGTATTCTTTCTTGACAAATCGATTGTTATATGACATGCCATTATCTTGGTATTCTTTACATTCACTGTTTTAGCACGTGAATTCGACTTGAAGGGTACCACGAAAAATTCTGAAAAGTTATACGGCCGAGCTATGACGTTGATGGTCATACTTCTGAAAACAGAATTTGAAAAAGTTAATCCGTTTTCAAGTCATCGTGCAAACGGCGGACGGACGGATGGACGGACGGATAAACGTAGGGCGCATTCTTATAAGTAGCTTTTATGCTAAAGCTCCTGATAAACGTCATCTATAAACATAACGAGGCTAACGAGAAAGACAGGCTCCGGCACTGAAAAATCACTTGACCAAGATGGGTCTATTAACAATGGGGTATTTGTTTCCATCTTGTATTTTAACAATTAGTCTTTGTTGCATTACCCCAGAAGAACTCCGAACAATGGGGTATAAAACTATGGAAAAGCGCGCGAATTTTTTTATCGTAGCAACGTAAAAACCTCTGGTTTTCTTAAGCTTTTGTTTACTTTATTACTAGCGTACCCGGCAATGCTTCGCTAGTAATAAAGTAAACAAAATCTTTAAATATAAAATAACATGTCCTGACTGATTGACTGATTCATCATCGCCGAGCCGAAACCGCCAAAGCTGTAAACCCAAATGAAATTGGGTCTCTAGTTTTATTTTAAAATGTAGAGACTCACTAAGAGAGGATTTTACGAAATTCATCCCCTAACAGGGTCAAATATGAGATGTAAGTTTGTATGAAAATCTGTCATTTTTTAAGTTAAATCCTTGATTAAATCCATGAAAATTGGTCAGAAATTAAGTAAGACGTGTTTCATGATTTTTGGAAATTTACCCCTTGAGAGGGTATTCTAATTAGCTTCAGGGGTTTTGGCAGAGCGATGATTGTAACAAAATTACTTTCTATAGCATAACATTTATTTTTAATATCGAGAGATGGCGCTGGCTGTATTTTAAATTGCGGTATCGCTTAATTGTTTGAAAAACTCTACAACCTGAACAGGCACGCACACTGAGGGCAAACGCTGCTGGACGTCGCTACACACATAAAAATTGTTTGGCATAATCTATAGATAGCAAAGACTTTTTTTCTTCATTAAAATGTAATGTCCAGTCACTGAGAGCATGGTTTTTACACTTTAAAAGTAAAGCAATGTACTGAAACATCTATGTATCGGGTGGATATAATTAAAGTTCTACACTCCTGTGCAGGCCGCACGGATATTAATGAAACTTTGTGTATAGGCCATGCAGAACATGGAGAAGAGAATTCCAACGGAAATTTTTTTTTCTGCATACGGTTGCCATCAGGGGAAAAAGTGACACTGCAAGATCTTACACAGACGATAGTGATGCACTACTGGAATGGTGTTAGAGGAACTGTTCAATATGATCACCCTCTGCGTCAATGGCATGCTGGAAGCACAGGACAGTAGCACGAAGTATCTCCCGTGAAATGGCTGCAGCATGACGAATGATGTTGGCTTTCACTTCAGGCAAGGTTCATAAGCCTCCATGATAAACACGATCTTTCACGGTTTCCAACTCCCAGATGTCACATGGATTAAGATCTGGTGAACGGGCAGGCCACGCATCTTGAAAGTGTCTCTACAGAACAGCTATATCCCCGAACTGGTACGAAGAAGTTCCTTTACTGGGCGAAACACATGCGTTGCTGCACCACCTTGTATGAAGGCTGTTATCTGTAAATATCCGCGTTCCTCCAATGCATTGGTTGTTTGTTCAATAGGTTGTTCACTTATTCATCAACGTCGAGCCAAAACCGCTGAAGCTAATTATATCAAGTTTTGACTGTAGGTTTATTTTGTGACGTAATCACACACTATGAAAGGACTTTAGAAATGCATTCCTATTTATGAAGGGGGTAAAATGGGGGATGTAAATATATCTATATACAGGGTGTAACACAAAGACCGAGACAGTGGAATAGCAAGAGGAAAAAAAAACCTCTATTATAATGGTATTTTGAGATTGTACCCAACATTTGAGAAACATTTTATTCCTGGTGTGTTTCAATTGATCCAACTGCTTGGGAGATACAGTCACTGTATTTGTGGAACCTTTAAAGTTTTGAACCTAATTTTTTCGATGAAGGCAAAGAGAAATTGGGTTTAGAGACATTCCTTTTCTACTTTTTGATGATCTTTAAGAATCCAATGTCAGAATTTCAAAAGTCCAAAACTTTTTAATACACATGAGCTATAGAGATTCCTCTTTAAGATCTCAGGGAGGTGGGTGGGGTAGAGTTTGTGATCATTGGATAGTTTTTTGGAAAATATTAAACCCCGTTAGGTGATGAATTTCGTAAAACCCTTCCGTAGTGAGTTTCTACATGATAACATAAAACTAGAGACCAAATTTCTTATTAATAGCTTCAGCGGTTTCTGCTCGGAGATGATGATTCAGTCAATCAGTCAGGAGATGCTATTTTATATTTATAGATTTAGCAATAGCGAAGCATTGCCGGATCCGCTAGTACATAACATAAATTTAGTTTATACGATATATAAAGCTTCGATACATATAAAAGCGTATGTAATAATTCGATGACCATTGTTATTATCTTTCTACAAGTCCTTTAAATTTTATTTCACATTTATTTTGTTTGGTTAGGGAAATATAAGTTAAACTATTTATACACAACAAAGAATTTAAATCAAAGATAATTTCTCATGTTAGCTAACAACAAATATAGCGAAATACTACAAATATATTTATAAAAATTTGTAAGTCTTTTTTTGTCTTTTTATAATCAGACATATGCTGCTTCACAATGAGAAACTTATTCATTTCCTCTTTTTCAGCATTGAACTGTGAATTGGATAATTTCCAAGTGAAGACTGCTTTTGTGACATTGTCTCGTTTCGAAAGCCAACGTTCCGAAATCGCTTTCGATGGTTCTTTTTTTATTGCTATGTCTTAGGTCACCAAGTTCAACATCCTCTATGGATTCATCTTTCAGGGTTATGTCACGATCACCGTGTCCAATCACAGACCTCAAACGATCCGACCTCGCCAAAGGAGGAAGGAATGCCTAGGTGATAACGGTTGTGACAGAGCACACCACCCATCAACCTCACACGCACAAATGCACACGCACTCACTCACACACACACACACACACACACACACACACACACACACACACACACAAAGAGCGAGATAGAGAAAGAGAGCTGAAAAGGGGATTTCAGCTGTAATGTGATGAAGAATAATTTCAAATATTAATGAGAAACAGATAAAGCTTAAAGAATTACAATCGTTTTACATAAACCATTAATAAGCATTATAGGAAAAACTCAACTGCGCTGATAATGTTAAAAGAATTGGAATAAATACTAATAATTCATTAGTTTTTACCATTTTCTTAAGACGAATAGCACGCGTATCATTGTATCACTGTATCAATACAAATGTAGACGGATTGTATATATGAGCGTTTTGTATCAAAAGTTGACACGATTATACGCAACGGGCAAGATCACCCAAATGGCGGAGTTTCCAAACCGTGTCACATTGTGATGCAGCATTGACAGGTTACGTATTAAAAAATTAGTGATTTCTTGTTGTGAAAACAATATAAAACAACAAGGCGCCTAAAAATGAGACGGTTGTCATGACTACAAAGATGTATTTACATTGCATTTGAATCGAGTATGAATCCAAACGCTTTTTGTGTCTTTTGTTTTTTGATTGCAGTGAAATCCTTCGAATATATTAAAGTTTCCATAAAGAAGATTGAACGAGGAAGAATTTTTCGTCCAAAAAATGGTTTATCCTTCAATTATTAATAACTTTTCAGAATTTAGATACTAGGAATTAAATCCGATGATGGCGGACCAAGAAAAAATGCATGAAGAAATTAATATAGCTGAAAAAGATATAAACTAAAACGTTCTTATTAGCTGAACGGAAGTAATTTTGGGAATAGTCGTGGGCTAACAAAATATTAAAAGAATGTACGAAAAATTAAATGTATAAAAAACAGTCGAAAATGCGCAAGGTATCATTACCATAACGAACTTAAAACGCTTATGAGGAATTTAAATGTAAAAATATGAGTAGGTAATAGTGTTCGACAGCATGTCTGGGTAAGAGAATTATATTTTCTATGAGCATGTCTGAGCGAGATGTATATGAATATGCACAAGTTTGTGAAGAGTGTATAAGAGAGTGAAGGTGTGTGTGTGGGGGGGATGCACGAGAATAGAACGTGAAAGAACATAAAAACGATAATTATGTATGAATTATATAAATTAAAAAATTCTAGGATCCTTGAGTTTATGTAGCGAAACCACATGAAAGTACATTGTAGTATTTGGCAATGATTTATGCCCTTATCATTGTAGACTGTGGTCATATATACAATTGTTTTAATATGGCTCTTTTTTGTTGAGTTGATAAATTTTATCTCATTGCACAAGCGTTTACATTGTTATATTTAACTCTATATCGAATAACAGGTTTACATTGTTCATATCATCTGATTGATATGCTTTATCTCCGTAACGATTCGTCCAGTTTTGAAAATATTACAAATTCATGCTTATTATTGCGTCTACTATATGACCATATTTACGTCACATTCATATTTTCGATAGTATCCGTAAGAGTATTGATCACTGATTTTATGTATCCCTGATTGCTTTATTGATTTTATGTTTATTATAAACTATTTTGGTTACATTTTGCTATGACTCGTCATATTTCGGACATTCAGTTTTTGACCGGAAAGTATTGGTCATACAGAAATTTAGATGCAAAACCCATAATCGGCATAAAAGACACATCCATTTCATATACCATGTCCTTTAAGGACAAAGGGGACAGATAAAAATAAAAGCAAGCCAAATTTCATGAACTTTTCAATGCGGTTAAGCTACGCTAATACAATGATAATATTAAGGCTGTTATTTAATTCGGCCAACGTATAAAGGGGCCTACCTAGTTATAATAAAAATATTGTCCAATCATAGATAAACTGGGAGTCCAAGTTCACTTCCACTTTCTTTCATTAGGTATCTTTTAATGTTTATTGTAACAGCGTGAATCAATTGAACTTGGGAATTTTAGTGGACACGTCCTTTTTTTTCTATTTGTTAGACTTTAATAATGACAATGGGCGACATACCAAAGCCAGGGGCTCACAAACCGCAACTTATACAGACGTACATAAATGAATATCACGGCTTTTACAATTTCTTATTTCTCGTAGCGATGGTGTATGATGACAACTGTTACGTTGGACAAAGAAACGAACTATCCAAGTTCATGCAATTTGCATTACAAATGCGCAGCTTTGTAGGAACTGCGCTGAAAAGACGCTCTAACACTTCTCCACAATTCTCCTCAGACACACGCACATGGCTCAGATTTTTGTCTATACAAATGCATCTCGTCGTCCGAAACTACTTATGCCATCGCCGCATGTTGTTGTTCGATAAGCCTTGCAAACTCTTTCTGAAAAGGGTGATTTCGCCATTTCATTCTCTCCATCTTTTGTTTATTATATAGAAACCATCTGCCAAATGTATTCATTAATCTCAAGGGACGAGGTCTGGGGAGTAGATCTCCTGCCCAAAGAGCTGCAATACGTCCGTCATTCTTTCAATTTTGTAATCAGCTAGCGTAGTACCAGTCTTATGGAGCTCCAGAACACCATACACGATATGATGCTCATTCATGATTCATACCCACAAGTGTGGCCATTTCGTCCTCTTTTACACGCCGATATTCCTTTACGATGACTTCTACTGCTGCAATGTGCTCTGAGGTCGCTATTCGGGGGGTCTGAACTCTGCCAGTTTCCAAATTTGTTATAGACTGATCTACCAGTTTTTTTAATAGCTATTCGTATATTTTCTATACAGACAGATCTACACTTATTGAGCATTTTATCATTTGGTGAATTTCGATAAGTTCCTTCTTTCACTATTAAAGAAAAACGAATGACAGAACCATTAACAAAAAAGGCAGCAAAATAACTGTAGGTACGTACGAGGGGAGTTCAATAAGTAATGCAACACATTTTTTTTCTCGGCCAATTTTGGTTGAAAAAACTGGACATTTCTTGTGGAACATTTTTGCAACGTGCAGTATATCTGATTGGGAGCAGATATGCGCAGTGGAAATTAACAGCACAGTGAACGGGTGAAACAGATAAATAAATAGTTTATTGAATAGTAAAACCTTAAATAATTAAGTAAATTAAATAAAGTCGTAAATGACTCTTCACTAACATTCAATGAGAGGGTTCCAAACTCAAACACCAAATCAGATGTTAAAGATATCAACGACACCTTAATGCTACAAGGCACAAAAAAAACAATATGAATAGTTCATTTCGTAAACACCTCAAACTACAATAGCATGAATACAACCATATGTAGAAACAGCCCCATGTGACACTTATTAACACAATAATAACAATTGCAAACCCCACAAAAATACTCAGTACGCAAATTTATGTCATTTCCATAGGGGTAACATTAATGCAGCTAAGCTACTGCCTTTAGACCCAGCAACTATTTTTTATGTAATTACCAAGATAATTAAAGCACACCAACACAATTCAGAACTGGGCTTAAACTGCTGCCTCCGTTAATTTGCTTAACTCTAGCACGTTAAGCGACTACGCAAAATAATGTTACGTAATAAAGATTTGTTTAATACACATATAATCTTTAGTCCACGTCAATAGAGTTCGTCAAGTCCAAAGTCTAATAAAGTCTTAATCGGTAATACGGTATTGAGTAGACGTTTGAATACAGCACAATGGTAAAGTACAAAGTCTAAGTCAGTGGGTTCCAATAAAACGTCCTTAGCCTAAGCGTGGCAATCACAGACACCGCCTAGAACATAAAAATTCACCTTATGAATTTTACTGAATTATATTTCAAAACAGCTACACAGAATTAACATTGAACATATATTTATATAAATAAATTAACACTGTAAATTCCCACTCTTCCTCCGACGGAAAACTACAGATAAGTTAGACTTATATCACTTTAGCACATACACATTAGAAACAGGCCATTGCAAATTCTAAATGATATAGGAAATTATTACACATGCCACCAGGCCACACGCAATTGATTGGGGACGAATTGCGCAGTTCGCGATTCCACAAATCACTAAACGCTGCTCGAGAAATTGTGGCATTAAAGCCTACCACGTAGTTCACAAGCACAAGAGAAAAAGCCTGTTCGGCTACTGACCTTTGAAAACATTGCGGAGCGCCTTGAACGTGTCCATGTTGAGGAAACACTCGGCTATTCCTGCCGCTCTGCCACGTCGACGAAATCTCCGCCGCGATAACTTCACTGCACGGCTCTTTCCTTCGGCGGTGGAGACGATAACGGCTGTCGCTCTGGAAATTCGGGCGGCGTTCGTTTCTCTCCGTCTGCCTGCCTGGCCACGACGAAGAGCCTTTTTCCACGGCTCCAACGCTGTACCGTTGTACGGCCTTCCGAGCAATTCGATCTACCAGCTCCTGTCGTTTTCCATATCGACCTCTTCTCTTCCTTTCCAAGCTTCGCGCTCGAAAACAACTCCTGCCGCTCATTGGCTGTCTCCTGCTGACGCAGCCTCTGACGTTGCTTCTTCCTCTCCGAGTGCAAAAACGATCGTGTCCGGAAATGCCCGATTCTACCGTCGTGCTCTACGATGATCGGGGATTTCCGCTTCGTCTCGTAAAGTTTCATTGACGTCCGATGTGTGACAGCGCTATAGTGAGCTGTTAAAGTGGCGTCTACAATGGAGGTGCGTTCCAAACAACGGGCAGTGATTGAGTTTCTTTTGGCGGAAAACCAGGGCATCTCAGATATTCACAGGCGCTTGCAGAATGTCTACGGTGATCTGGCAGTGGACAAAAGCACGGTGAGTCGTTGGGCAAAGCGTGTGTCATCATCGCCGCAAGGTCAAGCAAAACTGTCTGATCTCCCGCGAGCTGGCCGGCCGTGCACAGCTCTGACTCCTGCAATGTCGGAACATGCGAACACTCATTCGAGCAGATCGACGGATTTTCATCTGTTTGGCCCAATGAAGAACGCAATCCGTGGGACGCACTACGCGAATGATGAAGCAGTTATTGATGCAGCACGACGTTGGCTCCGACACCAACCAGTGGAATGGTACCGTGTACAGGCCCTCATTTCAAGGTGGCGTAAAGCCGTAGCATTGAATAAAGATTACGTTGAAAAATAGTGGTGTGCAGCTAAAACATTGTGTATTTGAATGCTGAATAAAACAACCCCCTTTTTTCAGAAAAAAATGTGTTGCATTACTTATTGAACTCCCCTCGTACAATGGTGACAACAAAAATAGGGATTCTTTTACACATCGATAATTTATTATCATGAGAATCAGAGAAGGCTGCTTGTGCACATACTAACACCAGTTGGTTCATTTTCAAACAAAAACTAACACTGTTGTCAACTTACAGGTTAATCGAGCGGTGATAAGAATTTTTCTTATTTTAAACTCTTCATCTGAATCGCCCTCTTTAATATTAAAGCGGATGTTACTATGAACTTTCAACATTTTGTTTATCGTATAAAACGTATTTAAAAATATTGAACATTATTGTTTATAATAATATTTGGGCTTCATTAAACGTTGAAGAAAATGTTTGTGTATAATCGAAGGTTAACACGTATATACTGGACGAATCAAAAATCCGATATCTTCCTCCTATTTTGAATACAAAATATGTAAATTCTTGCACGAGCAGTGACTGACTATCAGTCCAAAAATCTAGACTATCAGGGGGCAGGGGGTGATGCAATTTTATTGACCACGAGTGTAAAATCGATAGACCCTTCATTAAAAGAACGACAAATAGTTTACATTTCAACCGCTATCACCTTCATAATAGGAACGGTAAAGAGGGGGTTATATGATGCATTCTGATGACATTCGGATTGAGGAAAATAGGCTTTTCTATTAACTTAGTAATAGACTATTGTTGACAGGTTGTCGATATTTTCAGCCCTGGCCATTATCGCATAAGCGGTTAGCAGCGAATAGTTATTACGAGTATTGTTCATTGCAATAATTTATTTTCATGAATATTGCAATTGAATATTAATTGCTTTTAGGATATATTAAGTTGAGGTAAATACAAATGGAAATAACTAATCCTCAAGCAAGCAAAACCTTAAAATCATATACTGTACATAGAGGTACACATTATTTCGGTATCTCTTTCAACCTGTATAAAAATTCTGCGACAATGCTAACTTCTTGCATGAATATAAATCATTTCTCACGTCTACAATTACAACAGGTGATTAAATATGTAAAGACAGTTCTGATTTTAGGGGGAATCCTGCTCTTATGCATTGTTATGGCTGATTTTCATCGAGTTCCTACGTCTGGTGAAGTGTAGTGGGGGCTTCTTCGATCCCGGACGTCTGCATTCGTCTTGGGGTGTAAACTTTTCATTGCAATACAATGGAAAAGTCAAAGATAGGATGCATTAAATTGTGTATACGTTTAGTGCTAAAAAAATTTCAAAACCTTTGAAACCTGTCTAAGGCGACCACTTACGGTTCCATGTAAAAAGCGGTCCTCATTGCAGGTGATCCTCCAGTATAATGCAGCCTAATTTATTAAAAATATATTAAACATAATCTAGATAAAAGCCATAATGAATTTGGTACATTCTATAAAAGTCACATTTTTCAATATACATATAGATTGGATAACATCAGTTACAACACCTTTAAGTACAGTACACTTAATTTGAAACGATTTGAAAAATGAATTAATACCTGTCTGCTTTGCATTCTTCTTTCTTAGCACTTCACTTTCTACTTTAAATTCTAACTTAGAAAGTAAATTTAGCACTTTTTCATTATTTGTATGGCGTGCCAACACTTTTAGTTCACTGATGTGTTCAATTCCTTTCGATAGCGTGATAGGAATTGGTACGGGTTCTTTAACTACGACGTCATTGTTGTTTGTATCAGTAGAGGGTTGGTATCAGCATCATGAGTAACTCCAGATGCCTGTTCAAGAAGCCTTTTCTCCCAGTCTTCACTAAACGCATCGTAGCCATGCAGCATCTTCATTTACAGCACTACGATCCACCCTGACGTCCGTGATCTTCCGCCAACAGGCGCATGTCCTCAATGATAGACTAATACCCAAGTGATTCGAACCCAGACTCTTCGTGTAGTCTAGCCACCTGGTTCTAGGCTGACTCCTTGGTCTCTTACCCACTGGTTTGGAAAATAGCAACTGTCTAGGACTATCATGTAAACAGCTCTGAGATTAGTGTTCAATAGCATTAGTGATATGATATGATATGATATGATGTGATGTGATGCGAAGTGATATGATGTGATGTGATGTGTTTAATGTAAGACCTTTCGTAGCATATGTTCATTAGATTTCACAGAGTAAATTTCTGAAATCGGGTCCATCATTTTGACTTGCCTTGTATATTCGCAAGCAGACGCGTATTTTCAGTAGGATAATGCGCCGTGCATAAAGTCCACTATACAATGGAATGGTTCAAGGAACATGATTGGTTTGGTTTGGTTAGTATTAACGAACCTTTCAACTACTAAAGTCATATCAGGACGGCGTTATAGGGACCGCAAACTTTGCCTCGCAAGGGTACCAAAACAGTTTTTGGAAGAATAAGGTAAGCTGTTTGGAGAGGAAGCCTTAACCCTAACAATCCACATATATATTATAAATCAGAGTCCGTTGGAGTGTTTGTCCTTTTACAACTCAGAAAATACTCAAGGAATCTCCACGAAATTTTCCATGTACGTAGTTAGGGTCACTGTGCTTTCAGTAGGGTACTTTTTATACCGTGTTTATATCAATTTTTTAAGTTATTCTTATTTTCCGAAAAGATGAATTGTTTTCAAAGGGTGTCACTAGATGGCGATACTATCTTATAGAAAAGTTGAATAGACCTTTCCCTCGAAACCAAAACGGAATAACTGCCCAGAAGTAGGACAACAAAAAATTCCGTTTTCCTCCGGATGTGTACTAGTGTTTATACATTTCAAGGCAGGAAACGGAAGTTTTTTTGCTGTCCTGCTTCTGCGCAGTTACTCCATTTCGGTTTCGAGGGAAAGGTCTATAGGCTTTTGCTTTTCAAGTATGTCATTAGATGGCGATGCCAGACGGCGCA